>UPTC01000532.1:0-34844 GCA_900537255.1 Acanthocheilonema viteae
CTAGCAGATCATTGAATGATAAATTAAAAGTGCTCTCTACGAATATAATCACCGTAGCACTGTTGTCGATATGAAAAGTTTATTTTTAGTGTGAGTAGAATGAATCTAATATTGCTATGTAACGGTTACTCTTAACATTAGAAACTGGAAAATTAAAAACATCTAATTACCTCTTCAATGATACTTCCTTCGTGATGTCGCCCGTATGCTTTGTCTGGAAATACGACGATCCGATATGCAGGACGGTTTTTACATCCAAATAATGCCAAACCAATAGACGGTCTGCCAGCTGAGTATTTCAGTCTTGTAGCGGTCCTTAGCATCTCTCTAGCTTTCCAACTAATTAATGGACATCCAGCAGTCTTCTTTGTTCTATTATTTACTTCATAACCAATACAAGATCCAAACAATTAATGCAAACACAACCCACAAACGCTAACGACAACCAATCACGCCCGATCCTTCCTACCCACCACCTCAACACGGTCCATTAACGAAAATTTCTGTCTCAATAGCATCAATTGCATTGTTCCAGATCGCTGCTGAGATTCGTAATTAAAAGTTTTAATCGCTCTTTCTTTCTGTTTCCGGAATCCGTAACATTCTTTAAATGGACTTCAGGTTCAACTTGTATGTTATGGTTAGCAGTCCTTTCATACAGATCACTTATTATAGCATGATTTTAAAGTACATTACTCTCTGCTTATCTTCGCCTAAACTTAGAAGCTCAAAAAGTGTAAACATCAGTATACGATTTCGTTATCGAGGATTCAGTAAATGAGCAATTGAATTAAAAACGTGAGTACCCTTCGAATCACCGACAAAGTCAGTGGACTACATTTCATAATCCTTCTTGATATTCTGTGGATTGCGTATGAACAGAAAAGAAACAACGTTAGACACGTTCCACAATTTATTGCATAATTAAGGAAACAGTAATATATTTCACAAATTTTGTTCCGTGTTGCATTATATTTCTGATGGTTTTAAGCGATGGTCACTCACTGGACATCATTTCCATAAATTCTGAAAGTAAACTATTATTGGATATTATAAAGGAGAAAAGAGCTGAGATTTGACAAGGAACTAAAAATAGGTCTATATTATGATTTCCTACAAAACTGACAGATCATTGTTGCTTTTTTATAGTCTCATATCTTTTTTAAAACAAAATATAAAATTCAAAAAATCATCAATTCTGAAAAATGCCTTTAGAATTATGAAAAAATAAATGTAATTTTAGCTAACCGTCAAAATCAACAGTACCGGAACCATCCGTATCAATATCAGCAATCATTTCATCCAATTCTTCCACGGAGATATTTTCATCCAGCGCACGTAAGATATCACGCAAATCTGATACTGCTATATAACCATTGCCCTTAAGATTAGAAATTAAAAAATCATAAAATTAAAAGGTATTTCTAAACTACCATTAATGCTCGTTTTGCCACGCAGAGCAGCGTTAGATATGGCAAAACAATGATTTAAAATATATATTGTCAATACTGAAGATATTATTTGATTGAACTATTAATTTCCTTTGTAATTAAAAAATGACATATCACTACTGAAAAGTACTTTCTCCTGTAATTAAGCCAGAGGATATTAAACTATTTAATAGTAATTATCCGTTCTTCTTCGGCAAAGATATCAGTAGAATGGTAGGTAATATAAGGAGAGAAATGTTTCGTGTGAATTGACAAACAATCTCATTCTGGAATGATTCATTAAGTTTCTGTTTCATATGCTTAATACAACCTGAAATTAAAAAGTTCTTATTACAGTTAAGCACTAATTTCATAAATTAGCAATTGCTTTCTTAACATGATCACCTCTTTATCGTACAAACGAAATGCTTCTCGCAATTCCTCCTCAATGCCAGCCTTTTCATCTTCAACAACAAAAGTGGCAACCATTGCTGCAAATTCTTCGAATTCAATCTCACCTGATCCTGTAAAAAATGTATAAAGTTTTTTGTGAATTATTCCAACTTCTATTAACTGATACTGATAATTGCATAAGTATGTTTGAAATTTTTTGAAATTTCAACTATCGATTTATAACTAATCAACTTTCTTGACCATTTACAATGCAATTCAAATAAATCAAAGTGCTTTTATTGCATAACTCGGATCCTTTCGCTAAACATCCATCGATTTAATTTATTCAAGTAAAACTAACGTGAAAGACAGAAATGGGAATGTCATTATAAGGTCGAAGAGAATAAAATTCTCAAATAACCCATAATGCATAATCAAGAAATGTGGATATTAAAAAATGACACATTTTCGGAACTATATACTTTCAATGTGAAAAATTCTTTCATTTTAATTGTGAATAATGCACCATCGGTATCGAATTCTTTAATGAGTTTCTTCAAATCTCTTTCTTCGAATGCTTGGCCCATAGTTCTTAAAATTTGACCAATTTGTGTTGCTCTGATAAAACCTTTGTTTTCTTTATCGAACGTATTAAAATATTTCCGAAATTCTAAACAAAATTTAGTCGGAATGTTTTGCTGGTGTGTATGTAAAAGTATGCACAAAACTTTAAAAGATATTCAAAAACACGATTTTAAATAGTTGTTTGCAGCACTTGAAATTGATAAAATTCAATAAAAGAAAATCGCAAAAGTTGAGTTTTAAGAGGATTATGTAGGATATTAAACGGATTTTTGTGATTCGCATTCAATTGATTTACTTTGCACGATGGCAATGATTTGAGTAAAGAATTGTGATAATTTTTACATACGTTCGATCTGTTCTGTCGAAAGCTGACTAAGAGCATCTGTAGCATCATTCCCACCATCCTGCAATTTCAAATTTTTATTTTGAAAACAAAGCAGATTGGCATTATTAGAAATTGTTGGAAATGAGATATGAAATGTTAAATGCATCCGATATAAAATTAACCCATAGTTAATTACTGAAATTTTATTTCTTCCTCATGCCCTATCATTTAACAGATTATTCAAAAACAAGGTTGCTTTCACTATTAATTTTCTAAGTCAACAGAAATTAACTAACCATTTACAAAAATTGTAGCGTTGTAAATTAGTGAATTGGCAAGCAAGCGGATGACAAGAAAAAATATTTATTTAGTAACTATGAGAGGAAAAGAGAGCTGATGAGTGGCTAGAAAGTGAAGCTAATTTTGCTGGAATTTTAAAACCGGATTTTTTTTTTCGGTTTACTTTACAGCACAACATTTAATTCAATTTAGAACAGATATTTACTATGCTAACAAACTATTGCACTAGCAACATTTATTTAATATTATTCCTGCTACCTCTCTATTTTAAAAACGTTCTGAGATACTCACCTTTGTCCTCTTCTGTTTAATTCTGTTTTGAAGTGGAAATTTTCCAAAAAAACTGTCATGAGAATTATAATTTTACTTTAGCAGTAGTTTGCAGTACACTGAAAATTTTTGGTTGCAGTGTCAACACCTAAAATCGGTCGCTTTCGATTTATGTGACAGATATGCCTTCAACAAATTGCACATCAGACCTTTGCGCATAATCGGTTTTTAAAACAACAATCGAAAAAAACAATATAAAAAAGGAAGTGAATTAATTGTAAAGCTTTGGTACATTACTGGATACCACCCTACAATAGTAAGCTCATATACCCCAAAATACTCGGCAAAAGATGATCCAGTCGGTGATAACTTTTGTTACTATCATATGCTCGCATCGAATGTCGATCAGTGTCACGACATCGCAGCGAATCATCATCCCTTCATGTGCCCATCTTTAGCTTCGTTCTTTCAATTTGCATGTACATAATCAATTTGTCAATGATTTAACAAAACTTCAAAAGACAGTTAATTAGTATTGATAAATGATAAATGCAATAATAGCACCATCACTAACTATTCTATGCCGAAAATTACAAACTGCAACAAAGAGACTTAACAATCTTATAAAAGATAGTGATGTAATAAAACAATAAACAACATAAAACCGAAAACGTCGGAATTCAGCTAATTATGATGGAACTCCAGAAAATAAGGTTCAGAAGGTGAAAATATTAAGATATTTACTGCTATTTTAGATTAGCATCACTCAAGTACTACTCACCAAATAATGATTTCGATTTTTTAATGCAAAAAGATTACTAAATCCGTGATAACTTAATAATAAAATAACTAAAATGAATGATTAAGTAAAATAACAGATGAAATGATTGCAAAGGTTTTCTACAAATTATTTCATGAATTTTCACCTCCAATTTTTGAGTATTGCATAAGATATTCATCTATTTTTTAGCTGTGTTAATCAGTTAATTGCTACAAACTTAAGCTAATTTTGATAAGACGAGGAATATTTTCATAAGTAATGATTTTAAGAAGAGAATTGAAATAACTTTCAAGCATTCACGCAATCCCACAGTTGGGAAGAAATATATCAAAAAAAAAAGTGATTTCCAAGATTTCCCATTGAGACAGAAGACGTAAAATTCAACTGTGATCAGAAATATCTTGATCGATCAAAAATAGTGAAAATTACATTAATTTCAAAGTTTATTAAATTTTGAAATATCAAGTCATTGTTTCTACCAAACATCTAATTTTCGCATCTTCGAAATGTTTTGTTTGATGAAAATTCCCGTCGTATGTTAATCAATTGTGATGAGATTCGTAAGTTTCGTAAACATCCCTTGTACGGTGTTTTTACTGGAAAACTTCGTGGTACTTTCTTTTTTCCACCTAGATTAAAAATTAGTCAAAATTTTCGCAAAAACTAATTGATATGAATCAAATAATGGTAGAAAGAAAGAAGAGAAAAAGTAATTTTTAATTTCACCTTATCATCGTCAAGATTGTTCTAGCAAGCTCAAATATGCATAAATGCTGCACAGAATTTTTTTTAAACTTTCAGAAATAAATCTCAACTTCAACTTGAAAAATAAATGTTTACCAATCCAAATAATTCCATCAGTGATTAACTCTGTGGTACCAGACGGTAAAATATAAGTAATTTTTTCACTATCCACAGTTAGCAAAGCCTTTCGCTTCTCTCTGAAATTAATTATATGTCTAATTACTTATGCATCTAGATGTTTTTAGTTATATAAATGAGTAAAGAGTATTTCCAATTAGTTCTAATAAAACTCAACCAACTTTTCTACTTTCAAATTTTCCTTCAAATTCTTCTCATCATAATAACAAATTACGATAACTATCATTGTTATGAATTGATGCTTCAGAACATTTCTAACGATGATTGATACAGTTAATGCACGCTTTTCCCTTCTCTCATTAAAAGTAGTCTGTTTACTTTGATTTTATGTAAGGATAGGTAACTGATGTTACCTATCCTTACATAAAATAAAGTTCCAACTAAAAAATAAAAGTTAAAAATAAAAAATTAAAAGAACCGTAAAAGCGCAATGCTGTGCCATAAATTATCATTTACAATTGTATTTGATCCAATTATTTTAACTTTTGAATTACTGCCCAAATTTATCGCAAAACTAAGTCGTCCAGCGAGAAGAAATATTGCCAAATAGTGAGAACGAATCGTATGTCTCTTGCTTTCCCACCAAATTAAACCCTCTGATTTATTAGTTTTTATCATAAACCGATAATCTGCCATTATCTTCGACTGTTTTCTGAAAAAGAGGAAAAAAAAACTTTAATATAAGTAATTAATGTAAGCTTTAAAAGTTATGAAAGAAATGGAATGCATTCTAAAACACGAAGTAGAATCTTTTGCTAATCAAAGAAATTGTCGAGAATTAGAAAATAAACTCGTCAATCAGTTTTTCAACATTAAATCTCATTAATTTGCGGATATCTCATTAACATCTGAAGAATACATATTTATAGTCAATTAATTATGCATTATACTTTGCAGCGAATGCTGCCTTTAGATATATATATATGGCAATCGATCATAGAACCATATTTTGAAATCCGTTTTGCAAGTGGAAAAAGAGGAGTTGTAATAATTTTATAAAGTTAGCGCTATTTTTTGTTATTTTTAAAAGTAGTAAACTATAAAGTACAATTTTACAAGTAAACAAAAAATGATAAAATATACTTTGAAAACAGTTTTTTCACTAAAGCATATTCGTTTCGTCCATCAAGCAAAAGACTATCGCTCAGATCTGTGTCTGCTTCTTCATCTGGAAACAATAATAACTTTCAGAAAATAGAAAAAAGTTAATATATGAAAAAAAACTAAAAAATAGAATACTGAATATAAGAAGAGAAGAATTGACCATCAAATCTGCTGATAAGTAATCATTTATTACAATGAGCTATTTTAAGCTCTAATGGATAACGCTCTTCGTAAATTTGATAGGTAGCGGGTGCAAGAAGTATTTTTGTCGTTGCTTTTTTTGAAAACTAAAAACTTCGGATCTTTAATAACTTTCGTGACAACTCCTTCCTCTTTTTGCCTCTCCGATCACCGACAGAGTTCAAAGGGATACAGAGTTTCGAAAGTTGCAATCTAGCCCACTAATGAACCGAATGATAAATTTGATAAAAATCAGAACTAAGAAGAACGAACAGTCATGAACAAAATTAAATATTAAAAAACGTTTCCATTCCTTTTCTTATTTTGCTGTTCGAATTTCGGAATTTAAAGTGAAATAAAGACAACCGTATTAATTTCTTCCGCTTCAAATTAACTTATGCTTTGAATGTTCAAACAATACTAAAAAAATGAATGATAAATTATTTATAAAGAATTTAAACTCAAATTAATGTTTTGATTTCTTCAGCTCTCAAAGTTAGCAGTGACAAAGTTATTGGGTGTATTGTACAGGAAAAAAAAATTTATATGGAAAAAGAGAAAAGATTACACTTTCCAATTCAACAAATGAATAGAATTTCAAAACGACTTGTCAGAAATTTCTAAAAATTGTTAAAGAAGAGGAAGAATCTATGACGAAAAGGATATAACTCCCAATTTACAATGCTCAGTGGAAAACTTTTTTCGTTTTCACTAGAAAACTAAACATTGAAGATCTCCTTCCTCTTTAGGTCATAATCAATAAAGTTCTCAGGAAGCAAAAATATGACAAAAACCTTGCTGGATATATTCCGGTATTTGATATTCATCTAATTTCCATCTACAACTTCTGTTTTCACTTTTAACATTAGAACATGGAACATCGTTGTATTGCATAACACGACCAATTTGTTGAAATTCCTAAAAAATGTCATGAAATGAATTTCCACCATAATGAATGCAATTATATTTGTAGTTAACAACAAACACCTAAAATGAACAAAGATTTTAAAATGTTTCAAATATATTTGGGAGTGAAAGCGGAAGTATCACAGATCATTGCAAAATCCTTCAGTATTTTATTTGTTATTCTCATATCGGATGTGTATTTACATAGAATGCTTCTCCAACGGAATGTCACATAGATTGGAAGAACAAATAGTATCATAAGAAGACAAAAGGGAAATGGATATAATAGCTACTTAAATAATAATGATTGTTCTAAGCATATGAAATCGTAGAAAAAATTTAACTTCATTTTTTATGTGATCAAATAAATTACTTTCACATTTATTTCACTGACACCCAACAACTTTTGAAAGTCATCTTCCATTGGGAATAATGCATCGAGAGTGGTGCAAAAATTGAGAAATTTGCTTGCATATGAATGAATCATGTGGGATTTGATTTCCTAACATTCCAAATTTCATTAAACGAGTAAGGGGGATATATGGGATTTATACGCTGAATGATTTTTCTCTCTAGCAAGCATATGGCGAATGATGCACTAAAATCAGTAAGATAAATCGTAGTGATTCTGGAATCAGAAATAACAGACCGGAAATGATAACAATTAAATTAATATCAGATTTATGATACAGCTATGACACCATCATTATAGTGGACTGCTATTGATGTAATACTTGGAGAGATTATGCATATTATTTATATTAAATAAATATATTTTTTTGGATCAATATGTAAAAAAATTATCATCTAACGCTGTAAAATTTATTTTCCCCTTTACAATTATTTCAACCTGAAATTAAGCGATTTGAGAAAAAATATTTAAATTGGAAAGACCAGCGTTATAGAGCAAAGTATATTTAGTCTTTTTCAAGATTTCAAAACAATTGGCTTTAATTAATAAAGATCATTCACAATTTTCAAGTTTTTTTTCTTAGCCTAAAAGAACGTTTGAAGAACTGATTTATATTTAAAGACTGAAAATTTCGTCTGTTGATCAAAATAATTTCATATAAATCTATTAATCAAAATAATTTCATATAAATCTATTAAAATAATTAAAGTAAATTTGTATTTGCAGGAATCTGTGTTATAAAGATTGCTCAATAATTGTTTTAATCATCTTAAAATTTAAGTTAATTTTCTGTTCATTTAACTCGCTTTATTATAATAATGTGCTTTGTCTATAATTGTAAAATGTTAAACTGGCTTTTTGTATATTTGACTGTTATTGTTTCCAAAAAGCTATAATAATGGGACAATAACCTTTGTCCCAGCCATATTCGTCTGTGACAATTCACCTCCAAAAACAACACAATAATTTTCACGATATCTTCGGGCGGTAGGATGCAATCCTTGTATCATTTAGAGTAATTCAATACTTAAGTAAAACAAACAGCTCATCAAAATGAACATTACCTTTCCAAATATTACCATATCTTTTTGTAATTCCTACAGATAAACAATTCTTATATTGCACCTGAACTTATGCAAAATGACTACCGTTAATTCAAATCTTTCACTGTCATCTTCCGTAGCGGCTTATAATCATGATGAATTAGTAAACTTGAATAATACTCAAATGATAGTTCTTTCATTGATTGCATTTTTTGCTCATTTAATAAAAATTTTACAGCACCAGTAAAACCTCAAATTTCCGTAAAATGACAGTTAAATTTCAATTTTTTTTAGGTTTTCAGATATTTGGTGATATTTGAGCATTAGTTGTTGCATGAGCTCATAAAAACTCTAAAAATTTTTTCTGCTAAATTTCGACTTTTTAAAATCAGAAATTATTGTTGTATTTTGCAAAAGAAATACAAGTTCTCATCAGTATTCATTCCACAAACCTTAATAAGAAATTATGAGGAGAGAGAGAGAGGGAGAGAGAGAGAGAAAGCGATGTCACTGTGTCAGCTTGAAAAAAGACAACGGGACTTAGTCTAAGTTGAAAATGACACATGCATGCTTCATGTTGCGATATTTTTCCAAACATACTTTGAAAAGATCAGAAAATACATGTCCATTAATGACCAGCTGTTTTACTGCACCTCGAAATGGTACCGCAAGTTGTGGTACCGCACTTGGTATGATGGTTTTGTTTGGAACACCGCCAATGAAAGCCACTGCACCGTTTGCGTCCAAACGTGAATAGCCACGCTATCAATGATTAGTAAAAAATTTTCAGCAATAATACCTAATTTACATAAGAAGCTAGTAGGTTAAATTAGAGTTTAACGATCTTCGAGGTTAAATTTGTAACCGTTTGAGAATGCATATAGAAATCCAGGAGAGAAAAGGATCTATTTCGAATCTCCGCGGTAGGTAATAATGAAATTAATTAAAAATTCTGCAAAAATTCCATCCTATTCTCAAAATTTAACTTCTAACTTTTCTAAAAAAGTTATTACACACTCTCATAATCCCAATTCTCTGATTCAAAATTCATTATTTAAAAAGAAAAAAAAATATACACACAAACACACAAGCACCAATAACCAACCTGAGAAATGTGGGTTTCAGTGTGTTTGTTATCAACTTGAAGTGAACTACTGAGTAAGTATTTTTGAAAACGGATCGAATGGAACTGATCGTTCAAAACTGATGTATTGGATCTGAATTGATCGGAAATATTAAAATTGTCGAAAAAAGTTTAAAGGAGATAAGCATGAAACTCAATTTACAAGTAAATTAATGAGACAAAACTCGTCAAGTAAACATGCATTACTATTGAAATCAGGTATTTGTCGTAGTGACCGGAATATACGCCCTACTGTCCGGTATGTATCTCAATGTCCTGGCATATCAAAACAATGATTCATTAATCTCTTATTTACACAGCAAAATCCCTGAATACTCTGCTTTTTCATCTTTCTTCTCTATTACCAATTCGTTTTCAGTTTTCTATCAGATTATACTTTCACTAATGTCAATAGTAATGATAGTTCGATAAGTAATCTCACTAAGAATTGTTGGAATGATATTAATTAGATAAAATGAAGTCCCTCAATTTGAGAATGAAATGAATCCTTCCGAGAATAAGCTAATAATTGGAATAAATGAAGTTCGATGGTATTCATTGTTCAAAAGCAAAGATTAAAGAGTGAGGAATGAGAAGAACGGAACTCGCTAGAGATTTCTTTTAATTCTTCAATTAAATGAAATTTGACGATTTTGATAAAAACATTAAAAATTCTGGCAACAATTTTCTTCCATTCTTCCTTGAAGTTTAAAATCCAACTTGACCGGTAATTTTCTAGCGGGTTGCAAATGAAGAAACTATAGCAGTGAGTACAAGAAATGAAATTATAATTTTATAATGACACAAAAAATGAAATATTGGTGAATTATTTGAAAATAAAATACCTGCTATAAACAATCCCAGAGCCAAGATTCCAGAAGAAGTATGGTTGTGAAGTGATTAACACTAATGCTACAAAATTACCGTCTATATACTGTCCTGTTTTACTGTCTAAATTTGTCCAATAGAATGCTAGGCCATCTGAATCCAATGCTTTTAGCCATATTTCTAAGTCCAACTCTTCTTTCACATCCATTCTTAAGTTTCTCTTCATTAAAACACCATCAGTAACGAACAGTGGGATTGCATGATTTGATTTCAAGTCTGCAACAAAATTTAAATTCTTTTAAAGCTTTCATTAATCATAAAAAAATTAAGGTGCAAATGATTTTTTTAAACCTAATCTTATTTGTTCGTGTTAATTTTATTTTTGTAACAATGCATTACTGCTTCTTTTAATTGGTAAAGTATATAACAATAAGGCTATTAATGTGTTGCTTTACCTCTAGTTTTACCTCTAGTTCTGAATGATTTAATAATTAAACAAACTTAATTGTTCTTCACTGACGATCTTGATACTGGATGGATTGTCATCACAGATTTCACTATTTTCACATATTTGCTGCTCACAGAGTTGACCTGCAATTGTTGGAATTACGATTTTAATTCATGAATTTATAAATATAAGAATAGGATAAACTCGATTTAATGGTAGAGAAAGGTCAAAAAGAAAATGAGAATACACGATTCGACAAGTATTTTCAACTCATTTACTTCGATAAGATCTCGTCCTCACACCGTCCAGCTTAAAAATTTATCCGCACTACTAATAACGGTCGGTGACGAACAATCGAACGAACAGTGCAATGCATTTCATTTTATAAAATGGATGCAAAGCAAAATAAGAAGTTAGAAAGAGCTTTTCGCATAGCTACTTTTATTTTTGTAACAATGCAGTACAGTTTTTAAAACTGGTGGTTACAGGGGACAAAAAGTTATACAATAATTTAATTGAAAAATGAGCGAAAATTCGATAACTTTAAAACTAATCAAAAAAAACTATCAATGAACAGAACCATTAAAATGCTGAATGCAATGGCATGTCGGTTTAGCATCGATCTCATTCAGTTGACATGAACTGCCATTAAAACAACTCTTCACGCATATATTTTGTGAACAGTAAGCTGAAAGAAAGTTTTTAAGTGGAAAAAACAAATTTACTCTTAAAATCGATGATGGAATGACAACAAGTAATAAAATTAATAGTTAATTCTTCCTGACTGCTAAATAGCTAACATTTAAACATATTAGCATACAAAGGAGATCACTAAAACAAAAATTTTATTTTGTTATTGCATTATTATGTTGAATGAAATTTTAGTTTGATAAAATAAATATATTCACATTCCCTTAATCAGGAATTACAATTTCAAGAGATCTCGGAAATTATAAATTCTGCGCAAACACAAGCATTTGACGTTTCAAGATTGTCTGTCATGACAATGTTGCCTTGCAGGTGGTCTCATTGTAAGTGCAGCGACAAAGATAATTAAAAATTATCATATTGAAGGGAGTTTAGATGAATAAATATCCCAGATGCTAATCATCACAACATTATAAATTATCTCAACTTCATTATCTCTTATATCACAATTCAGCTTTTTTAAAGTTTATGAAATATCACTTCTAATTACCATATACAAAGTTATCACACCTTGAATATATCCTTCATTTATCCAATCTAAACGATAATTTTATGATATCTAAAATTCAATGAAAGAGAAAGAAATATTGCTGATATGAAAAAAATCACGACGAAATGAATGCCATTCATTTACAATTATCTTTTTAACTAAATCAAATACAGTAATCTTACCAATATTGCCCAAAAATTTCATGCTTTCTTTGGATATTTTGCGCCCATTAATAAAAATATTTGACAGACAGCCCGTAAAATTGCTTAACGCTGTTTGCATTGAATGTAAACTGTAAGATAAATTCAGTTGTTCAGATAAAATTTTCTGTCAATTTCCAAATCAAAATGTATGATGTGAAAAACTGATCAAAAAGTTGAAAAGTGAGCAAAAAATTAACCAAAACAAATTTAAATACTTTATGTTTTTCGATAAGAGTTAGCTGGGTAACAAATTCTGTTAATCTTTTATAAATTTCAAAAAATATATAGAATACTTACAAAATTAATTATTTTTTGATTTCAAAACATTGTTTTCCATTGTAAATCATCGCATTACGTTCTTCGTTTTATAATATGTCGTTACATTTTTCATTAACAAAATCAATACGAATTTGATTTTTAATGAATTAATCTAAATTAAACATATGAAAGAAACATACCGAAGGAGCTCCACCGGTATGTATCCTAGATATATCGATGTGTCAAGTTTAGGTGGATAACTGATGACTGCGGATGGCAGTCTGAAAACTACTGGAGGCAAATCATCAACAGTTAAAGAAATTTGATCATATAAAAAATTAATTGCAATTCCGTATGAGCGAGTCATATCCAATAGTGGTTCCCATTCCATAACAAATACTTCAACATTCATTGAGAAACTGAAATGCATTCAGAAATATCAATATATTAATGCCTTATGGAGTGAACACATAAATAAACAATAAAAAATTATAATGAAAACAAAGACCGCGGAACTTTCAATATATCATCCAATCGTGGATGATGGCCGAAGTTTAAGGTCACTGTTGACAAGATTTGGAGTGAGGGAATGAAATAAAAAGGAACTGAACAGCGTTGCTAATATGCATTTATTCTTATGCCTAAACATTTACGCATTGCAACAATATGTCAAACATATTAATAATTCGAATAGATAATCTACAAGCAGAAATGTTTTGAATACCAAATGAATCAGTATGTTTTTGATGGATATTGCAATATACCACTAAAGTGATAGTCAAGAATGCGTGCATATCAATTAAAAATTAGTTAAACTTAAAAATATACCTAAATATAAGTTTAGATTCCGATAATAACAGAAGGATGAAATCATTCATTTCATTTAAGCCACTGCACAGTAATACTCCCGAGGTATTATGTGCTCGAACCTGTTGATAAAGTTAAATTATTGAGTTAACACACAGATTCAGAAAAAGTAAGATGTTAAATCTCCTGAAATGCAATACTTAAATAATAGACCGATCAGTAAAATATTTCCTAGTGGTATCTGAGAAGGGCCTTTGCAATATTATGCATTTTCTTACAAACAACGTTTAATTGTACCCATTCAGCAATAATCTGCAAATAGTAAGTTATCATAAAAAAATACCACACCTTCATTTGAATGGAAAAGAGGCGATTCAATGACTTTTCGATGACAATTTGCATTCCGGAGAATCCATCCAATTTCCATGAACTGTCCTGATTATCATCTTTTTCTATAATGCAAATGTAACTTAAGCATTATAAGAAGCTTATTCAGATGATGTAATTTCTCTAGAAATTAAAATTCTTATAACTTCAAATTCATTCCTCAGAAAAATTATGACTCTGAGAATATTTTAAACAGCAGTAATGTTTTATCAATAAATCAATTCATATGAAGAAACGAGATAAAGATTAATATTTTAACCTTGTATACATTGCGTCATATCCTTCGATGGAAAGAATCCTTCTTTACATTTGCATGACTTCAACTTCAAAAAATTCATTTCATCACAGTACGTATTAAAAATACGACAATCAGTATCATCTGCGCATAAATTTCCTAAAAGTGCTTGTCCACCTAATTTACGTTCTCGACGTCGTTGCGTCTCACCGTTATTGCTACTAACTTCTGAAATGTATTTTTATATATTTTTAAAATTTAGACAAAAATGAATACTAAAAATTACAAGATTCCATGCTTTCTGAATGTGGTATGTTGAAAAAATCTAAATTAATAATCAATAATTTTCATTTCTTGTATGATTTCTGATAGTTTTATTGGTAGTATTACAGTATTCGTTTATCATAGCTCTAAAAGCGTTATCAACTCTTAGGTCCAGTTGATAGTTTACATGAAATGCCGTAGATAACAGTAACATTATTTTTATCACCAGTTTTATTAACAGTTATTTTAAATTTCGGATTAATTATGTCCATTGAATAGTTTTTAGACAGCAAAAATTTGCATCACTATATAATAGCCATGCTAAAGAATACCTTGTGGACAGGTGCCAAGTGACGAAGGAACTAAATCCAATTGATACATGCATGCAAACTGCTGCAGTTCACAGATATTATCGTAAGTGTTGCCATCAGATCCACAGACGGTCATTTCAGTCACAGTCCCGAGATGCTCCAATGCGCATTCTTTCGAGCACTTACAAATCGGCATTCCTGACAGTGCAATCACGCACACCCCTCCATGATAACATCGTAATTCGCTGCAGTCCCTTAAAATGACATGCAATTGTAATTTGTTTAGTTTACCGTTCTTTTGCTAAAATTCTGTTTTTTTCAAAATTGGTAAGATTAATTGTTAATTAGAATAGGATAATTTTGATTACAGACCGTACAATCATCAACTCAGTACGTTTAAATACCATTTCTATTAACTAAATCTTTATATATTTTGTTAAAATTACAGCAATACTCAGCAAGAAAGAACAAAAAGTGCCCCATCATTCATCTTCTTATCCGATCATTCTGTTAGATCTTATTCATGCAAAAATTCAAAACATCAGAAATATACTTCACAGAGATTAACATGGCATAAGGTATTATTTTTTTAATTTTTAAATACTTAAATTTTATAATTCTCAAAAAAAAAAAAACAATTGTACGGCTAAAAGCTATCTTACTTGGGAGCGTACAATTCTGCCTTTTTCATACAACCGTTTGAAGTTAGAATGAAATCTGGACCACAGGAATCACATTTCAAACCGTATGAATCCGGTTTGCACTGACAACGACCTGATGACTGCTCGCAATCAAAGCGTGAAGAGCCAAATGCTGAACAGCCACATGCTGCAAGATGAAATAAGAAAAAAATATTCTGTATTCTAATCTTAACAACAACTTCCTTAGCTTTTAATGACCCGGAAAGTGACTTACGTTGACATCCTAATGCACCTTTAGCTATCAACTGTAATCCCCAGAAACCTGACACACAGTGATCGCATTTCTTGCCACCCACACCAGGAAGGCATCGACATTGTCCATGCCGATCACATGCGTTACTATACGATCCGATACGGTTGCAGCTGCATTCATCTGCAAAATTATGCAATCTTCTATAATAGTTAAAAAAAATTTTCTCATATAGGAAATAGAAATAATAACAGCATCAAAAATTTTTACACATTAATTTTTGGTATTGTTTCACCTCTCTCTCTCTCTCTCTCTCTTTCTCTCTCTCTATACTAGTACGATACTCTCCTAGTCGTACTCCTTAGATTTTTAATAAAAAAATAAAATTCAGTTAATAAATGGAGTTAAGAAATTCTAATTAATCCTGAATTAATGGTTGAAGAGATTGAAAAAAATCACTTCAAGAGATTTTTCAGTTTAATATCCGCCATGCTGTTTTTTTTTTCCTTTTGCAATTCCTATCATTAAATTACGCTCTTTAAGATAAAATACAGAAAAGGAATGCAAAGATGAAATTTTACAATGATGAGATCTTAATTTATTGTAGCTTATCATGAAAAGAGTTGGAGAAGATTATTGCAACATTTTGGAGATATACAATGTTTGGAAGTAAATCTCTAAAATAATACTGAAACTTTAAGCATTATTTTTGTAATGAAATTAACCGATTAATCTTTTTTAAACATTACACATCCAGTTGACTCCTTCAGTAATTTCTTTACTACAAAAATAACAGCAACATTATTACGACTACCATGATAATGACAAAGATGTATTGGTGTCATCTGATAAATGGATTTTTGCTGTTTACAGGATGCCAAATCCATGAAGCATGTTGAATTGTAGACATTTCCATCACTAGCACAAATGGCTTCCATATCGGCATCTTTTGTGGAACAATTGAAATCACAGAGACATATATCGGATAGATGATTCTCGGTAAGTACTACACAAATGCCACCGAAGGAACAGCTCTGCTGATCGCAACTACTCATCGCCGATAATTCATCTAAACAACCGCATTGTGGGAAGAAGGTTGTATTATGGAATTGTTTTTTTAAACAAGGCAGCCGGAGAAGAGGACGGCTGGAAAAAGGGCAAACAATTCGAAATCTACCACAATTCACTTTTTATTTAAATCCATCAATTACGATATCTAAACATTATCTAATGTGATCATAAATTATTACAGTCTAAATTTAATTAATTATTTTGTTTATTTTCATTCAAAAATTTCCGCTTTTTCTCTTATTAGAGATGTTTTAGTTGAAGCATTAAATAGGCTAAAATGAAACATTTCAATCTGGACAAATGACCATCCACTCATATATCGTCACTTCTTTTCATGTCAAAGCACAACAAACATTAGCCTTATTTTGGATATTTAATATGCAAAAATTGTCGAAGTTGGCAGACTTACATAAACTTATGGTACCAATAAATTGTAATTGTTCTGTTCGTTTGTTGAAAATAAATCCCTCAATTTTTTTCCAGCTTTTTTGCTGTTGCTGCTTTTGGCCTTCGTTAATGGCCTCTTTTCAAATGGGCATAAATGCTTTTCATAGCTGTCACATAGCTATCATTGCCGCATGACTTGTTATGATGACTCATTGTCATTCTTGTCATCATATTTAGTATAGCTATTTCTGATGAAGCATTAAAGATCGGGTGGCAGTATTTCTGAATTTCTGTTTTACGCGACGGACATATTTCTGTCTACTTTAAGTTATTTTACCATGAAGATTAGCAGTTACATTTACATGCAAAATAGTTAGTTTGAAAAGAAAAAAGGGAAGAAGATGAAGAGATAGATGGAAGAATAGTTCGCAAATCACAAGTAATGAAAACAGTGAAGATGCTATTACCAAAGATATTATCAGCATATCACATATATTATCAATTAGTTTGCTAAGCTTCACACAAACAATTAATTAGTCAGCTGGTAACTGAATGTAATTTAAATCAATCAGCGTATTATGATGTAAGCTTCCTCAGAAAATATTGCAGAATTTTTTTTCTTTCCTAAACATCCACCATTAACTATTTCAAGTCTGTAGATCCACAATTTAAAAATTGCTAATAACGACGGATTCTCAAAGGTTTTACAACGGAAATTTTATTTAAATTAATGCAAGAATGTTGTTGTTACTTGAAGATTTACATAAACAAACAAAAATGTATTACGAAAAGAAAAATGACGAACCAATTTTACGAAGTGACTGTTTGCAGCTGCTAAGATGCTGGACGGAAATTGCAAAACCTTTCTGACAGGCTGCCATCCTCAAATGACATTTCGATGGATAAAATATTCCATCACTACCACATACCTTCAAGATTTTTCGAATAAAATTCAAACTTTAAAATTTTGACTATTTTAATGCATTCACAGCATTAATATATATTATCTCACTTTCCTTAGAAAAAAAGAGAAAAAGAATCAATTACTAAAGTATTCGTGAACATCACTTTCATTTTAAAAATTAAACAAACTTTTATTTCATTTTTTCTCCCCTCTGAGCTATCTACTTAGCAAGAGGCTTTTATGATTTCACTATATCAGTTTTGAATGATGAAAAGTTAAACTCTATATTGAATACAAAACCAGCATGTTTCGATCGTACCGTACTATTTTCGGTAACATCCGGACAGTTACTTGGACAGGAACAAATGCCGTCCTCACATTGTTGTTCATCAAGACAAATAGTGCTCGAGCAACTATCACAGGAACCTCGGAAAGCAATAACTATGAATTTCTGTTGCTGACATGCAGCTTGGCGCATATGACATTCTGAACGATATGTGTTACCATCTGTTGCACATATCGTCCCTGAAAAGCTCCGTCAAAAAGATACAAACGGACAAAAACGCCACTTTCACAAAAGACGAATAGCAAATAGTATAATTTAAGATTATTGAAATTGATAGGATAAGGCACCAAACCAATGGAATCGGATTATGCCTATAACTTTTCCCTACAATTCCATCTTTTTCTTCTTCTACAAAATACAAATGCTAAATATATTGTATAACAAAAGGAAACCGGAATTGTCATAAGTGCATTGATTTGGACATTGACAAGAACCACTGCCAGTTTCATCCGACACACAAGTAGCATAAAATTCGCAACGAACATTTGCACAGCCATCTGTTTGTAATTTAATTTTAAGATTATTTTCTATTAGAAATTTAGACTTTAGTAATTGAAACTTTTTTAGAATGATCTTTCTTTGAAACTAAATTTCAAAAATTTCCTTTATTTGACTTTGTTGTTCACAAATCCATTTTAGTTCAAAATAAGTGTTGTATCTTAAACAAACACTCATTTTTTAAGAAACAATGAGAGAATATCTAATTTCATATCAGTTAATTTTTGGAATGCTCTATTAAATATGTAGATTATTCTTTAAGAGAAATTTATTACTTATGCATATCTATGGCTCAATAAACATACTGCAGAAGGAAGTTTAAGTATTTCTTGCAATTGACTACTGAATTATGCATGCAAATAACCGGAACGATGGTGGTCGCTGTTAGCTTAGAGAAATAAATATCTCGAAGCAAGCCAAAACTGACCACACACTCCACTATACTTTTGATAAATAAATTTGCCAGTCAAACAGGACTCGAGACGCATTTTGCATTCATTTGCATAAGTGATGCCGTCGGATGCACAAACTTCGTTAAGTTGCAAATCGCAAGATTCACATTCGCATACTGGATGTCCATTTCGGTCAATACATACTTCAGATGGTCCACAACCATCATAACCAGTGCACACACCAAAGCCTTCATTTCTTATTGTCTTTCATATTAATTTCAGCAAATCTTTCTCATCTTAAGTCAAATTTTCTTTCTCTACAATCTCACATTTATTCTAATTCTTCTCAAAAAATATCCTACATATAAAATTCCAATTGAATCAATTGATAAAATTATATTCAAATCATTTATTTTATGCTTGCTCAAAATTCTATGAAATGAAATAACACTGAAATTTACTCCTTATATTTCTAATGCCTGTAAAATTATTCATACTTTTATAAAGCTAAACATACTTATGAATTACTATCAAAAATAACAAAAAATAAAAATTACCGCAAGGACCTGTATGCCGTACGGCATTGTGTATTTTTGATAAACATGCGGAACGTCGCATCACACATTCGTTTTCATACGTTTTCCCATTCTGGAATATTAACAAAATATTTTAAAATGATGATAAAATGTGTCCAACAACGGCACACATTATAATGAATGTCCGATCTGCTGCTTTTGGAATTTTTTTTTTTAGAATTGTCTTGAAGTTTTTTTTTAAGATTTTGCTGAAAAAATCAAGTAAATATGATCATAAGTTAATCACTGAGACAAATAATTTTTGTCTTATAAATATTTGCTGTGATTTCGCTTCTTATGAACAGTAAACTGTGAGAGTAACTTAATGATATTTCCATGCAAAACACTTAATTTATTTGAAAATTAACGCATAAAAAGCAAAAAATAAAGCTAACAATGGAGCAGACAGGTTTCGTAACAGGTGGACAATACTGAATGCATTCGCATGTGGCTGTGCCATTTTCCTGAATGTGACACGTCTCCAAATCCGAGCAATGAATCAATTTACATGGATTATCTTCTGTAAAACTAATAAACCTATTAATAACCTAAGCGAGATAATCTATTTTCTTATTACCTGACAGAAGATTGTTTAAATTGATGACAGGAGGGATCAGAATTAAAATTCTGGCAATAATAGCCACCATCTTGCCTGTGTCATCAAATCCTTACTAAACCCGCAAAAAGCTAAAAAAATCGAAGAATTTAATTTCACAAGGAAAATATTAATTTTGCTATAATTCAAATTAATATTTTTTAATTACAGGATTATAATCTCTATGAATTGTAAACGTACTGGAATGTCACAGAGAACTTATATTCAACAATCACCATTGAGAAGTACAATGTGCTCCTGTACTATCCAACCAATTTTTAAGATGAAAATTTGAATAAGTAACACTGAGAACATTAAAATCTAAAGATATTCTTGAAGATAACGACAGAAAAGCAAACCTTTACAGCGTCCTTTATGATAAATCAGAATTTCCTTATCATGACGACATGCTGACACCGACATCAAACATTCATTTTCATATCTCAAATTTTCTATACGATGATAATTTCCAGAATTTCAGAATATATAGAGAAAAAAAACTTTTCTTCTGGTATTAATTTCATATCCGATACAAATATCAATTTTCTCTCAATTCATCCGCCTAAATCATTTTTTGCAAAGGGTAGAAAATACGGCTGACTTACGTATTTCCATCAGTAGCACAAACAGGATCAGAATGCATTGCACATTGCTGTGAACAACGACATTCAACACGTCGATCCGCTGTTACCTTGCATATTGTACCTGCGGAACAGATGAAATCCTTGCAAGGGTCTGGAATTTTCATTTCAAAAAAAAAACCGAAAACTTGAAATTGATAGAAAAGTTAAAAATTTTACAATATAAGGTTTGAAATAAATTGTGAATTAAGATCATCTTTGAGGTTCTACTAAACAGTATATCATATCTATTTTAATCATTCACCAGTATCTCGTTTGCTAGATTTGAAAATACATTTTTATTTAACTATTGAAAGTGAAAACTTTTAAAATTTAAACATCAATTTAATGAAATTATAAATAACATTTAAAAGCTTTTTCATTTGATTTTTCACCATCTGGATAAATTAAGAGAAATTTTGGTATATAAAAATTAAATTTTAAAAAAATTAATGAAAATATATACTTACCGCATTTACCATAATATTTTACACTTTCATTATGTTTCGTTTTACATGCATGCGCTCGAAGATGACATAAAGATGGATAATCAATTCCATCATTAGAACAGACAGGTGACGATTCAACACTGTCACCAAAATCGTCACACTGTTCCGGACAAACACAATGCGCTGAGATATAACCTTTTCCATTCTCCGATATCACACATTGCTCACCGGGCCCGCATCGTAAATCTTCGCACGGATTACGCTTTTCTGCAAAGATGAACTCGAAGTTGTGACAATGAAGACGAAAAATGAATACTGCAAAAGTTGAAATTAGCATTTAAAAACTAATAATAAAAAAGAGCTAAAGTAATAAAATAATAAAGAAAAGCCAAAGTACCACGAAAACAATTTTAGATTAGATAAAATGGCAGGAAGTGCTTACCATTTGACCACTTGTAACAAGTCAGAATTAATTTTAGATTTAACGAAATAAAAAGAATGACGAATAAGCAGTATGCCGACATATTAATGATATTAGTACTATTTTTAATGAAATTTATTTGAATCAGTAATCTCTTGGAAAAATAAATTAAAATTAGTATTTAAAGCAATGAATACTCAATGCAAATAATCAAATTTGAAGATTGATTAATTAAGTTTTAAAAAATGAAATTAAAGAGATGACTAAAAAATGAGAGAAGAAAATGAATTTCAAATTTCATTAAACTTCAAAAATTTCATTGGAGTGAAATATTAATAAGGATATTTGGGCTTCTTTGTTAGAAAAATAAATATTGGACAATGATGTTCCGTTGATAGAAACAGTCGGATTTTATTTCAATTCATTCATTTCTCGACATAAAGCCTTCGAGTAGAACATATTGAACTCAAAAGGAGAAGAAGCTGTTGTTATCAGTGAATAGGCTTCTTTTGTTTTTTTGTGGCCAAGAGTGTCTTATTGACTATTATTCCCCACTCAATCGAAGATTGAGTATTTCAATTTTATTTTTCATTTCCAGCCTTGGAATTAGTCAATGCTTCCTTATATGTTTTTTCAGCCTTGGAATTATTCAATGCTTCCTTTCAATCATACTTTAAAGGCATTTATTTAGTTTTTTCTGTCTTTTTTCTTTAAATTGAAGCAGTATAACTAAATTTTACACAAAGTTTATTTTTCCTTCCTCAGCAGTGAATTTAATAGTCATTAAAAGAATCTTTCATTATTTTTATTTTAAATAAAATAGCTTTGCATTCCCTTTACTATTCAATTTAAAATAAAATTAGCTCATTTAAAAATTTTAAAAGTTTTCTTTTGATCAAATAAAATTTCTTTTTTTGAAAAAAAATGGGCAATATTAAAAAGAAAGTAGTTGAAACTCTCCGTTTATAGTCCAAATAAAAATTGTGTAAAATTTAAAGGAAAGAAAATTGTTTAAAAATTAAGTACAGCAAAAAAAAGTTCAATTATTACACACACTTTGTAGTGTTCTTTTTCTCCATGAAACTGTTCAAAAATAATTAAAGAAAAATGAAAAGAACTACCGTCAAGAGAAATGATAAGAATGAAGATGACATGGAGGTCATCAGATAGGCTGCAATATAAAATCAGTAAAATGAATGAATCTGAATGGAATGAACTCATTTTATCTTTCCTGTGCAAGGAAGTTTTTCTCGAATGACTCCTACGCGTATATTATCAGACTATGGTCTTTGTATGAGTATGCAAAACCAGAAATTAATTGAATTTTAAATGGAATAATTGGGAAAGTGACATTGTCATATAAACTTTTACACTTATTGGAAATGTAAATGAAAATCAATTTGTCGTTTAAAATTCGTTTAGTTTTATTTCCCTATGGAATCGAAAAATACGATAAAATAAAAGCCTATACCACATGCACCAATTTGTTTAACTCTAATTTCCGATTTTTCTTCCGCACGCGCAAGACAGGAACGCACGGCGAGGTGACATTCACTGAGGTAACTCACATTATCCGTACCACATACCGCTGGACCGGCTCTATTACAAAAAGAACGACATTCGCATTTACCACTGCAATTTTATTGACATTTGATAAATTAGTCATTTAGATAAAGTTGATATTTGAATGAATTATTCGATTAAAATCAGATCAAGATATTATCATCGACATTTTTACCTATCGTAGTTTCGTATCACTGACCGTTAATTATGATATGGAGTGTTATGTTATTTGCATATCCTAATAACAGTCATATTTTACATGCATATCGCAGTAATAGTCGTCCTATTTTTGAAAGACGCAAAATTTTCTAAGCGAACTGACCTTTATGCATAAACATTAAATCGGAACAGTTTGCGCATGAAAAACTAAGAATTAATGCAATAATATTCTGCTTCAAAAAAATTTCAAATATTTGCTAAAATCTCTTTAGAAATAAAATAAAAAATCAAACGTATTTAAACGGCATTTGGCACCATACGGACATCGTACTTTTTCACATTTTGCTGAAAAATTCAAATATCAAATACATAAATTACTTGGAATAATATATTGGTCATTGTTTATTTCAATATCACATAGTCTTTAATTAAAAATGCTATTTAAATAGGGAAAAATCAACAAGGAAAAGGATTTTCAGTCGCGACTTCTCTGAATCTATTCATGCTTCCAAGTGTAAGCTTCCAGTTGAAATTTTTTCAATCGACATGTTTTGGGATTTAAACACCTAGAAATTTCTTACAACTGAAGCATTTAATAAAATTCTCACTTCTCTTTATATGCCGCTGCTTCTTGCGCACCCAACCTGAAAAAATCACAAATTCAAATAATGAAATAATGAATTAATAACTAGAACTGAAAATATCAACGAAATATTTTTGCTGCAATAGTCTCGTAAGAATACTGAACTGTGTATTTGTTTCTCTATTAAGAGAATTTTCTATTAATATTTCGCAGCTAAATCAACCTGAATAACAATCCTGAACAACAAGCAATAATAGCAAATTGAAACTAAAAAATATTCAAGAAGACAACTTCCATAACATTTGACCAATTTCTTGAGTCAATTTGCAAATTACTCTATTTAACAATTACATTAAACTACTTTATAAACTGTTCTAATCAACAATTAGAATACATTCACCTTTAGAGAGTTGAATGACTTAGAGCAGATATTAATTACGTTACAGTAGTGGTGAGAAACTGAGAAATGTTGATGATCAGTCGAAAAATTATGGCTTACTTTTATCGGTGTTTCTTCCGTAACTATCAGGAGATATAAATTTATCATTTGCTAAATCAAGCACAAAAAATATAAGTTGATGAAATTTTCAGCAATTAAAAACAGCCTGTGGAAGTTTAAAAAGATACTGAAATTCGAATTTTTTTGGCTTAAACATTAGCTTATTTTTTTTATGTCATTCAAATCTTAAATGAAAATGTAAACAATATAAAATTTTAGGTTAAAAAAATTCCGAACAGATTAAAAAAAATGAAGTACCTTTCCTTTCCTCTTCGATTAAATAAACTTTTTCATAATTCAAATTTCTGTTATAAATTTGGCAAATGTGTAAGCAAACAAAATATATTCCAGTAATATACTTCCGATAACTCCAAATGTTAGCTAATTAAGAGGAGCGGAAGAAATAAAAAGAAAGCATTTAAATACCAAAAAACTATTCATTCTTTTCTTTAACAAATAATGAACAGCTGTGATTTGACAAAAAATGACTTCCTTAAGAAGTTGCGATAATTGGGCGCTATTCCGCGGTATAAACGACAAATCTATGCAAATTGGCTATTTCCGGACGAAGACAGGTAGGTGAGGAGAATGATAAAAGGCCTATTGAGGTGAAATATTGTGCGATGTTTTGACAGATGTGCAAGAAAGTCAGAACACAAAAAAAAGAAAGATTTGATGAATGAATGATTTATATTTGCCAGCTTTTTGCTTAACAGTCCAGTTTTCCGTACTTAAAAACTGTCAAAATAGTCAAGCAAATGAATCAAGGAAAATATAAGAATTTGTTTTCAAATACCCTAACTAATTACTCATACACTTCAACTTAAATGGCAATCTTCAACAAAATTATTTGGCAAATTTAAGTCCGGTTTCACTTAATATTAACTGTTAATTTTCGGTTCAGCAAAATTGAATAGCCAGCGAATAATAGTAATATCTAACTAAAAATTTCACATATTTTCACAAAAATTTTTTCATCTTGTGAACTTAATCTACTAATTTTAACGCTAATATTAGTTTCAGTGACTCATTTGTCTTGCAGAATGTGAAAGAGAAAGAAAGAAATTGAAAAAAAAAGGATAACCTTGAAAGTGGGAATTGAGCTGATCGAGAATGTTTAGATTAATGGGAACCAGAGATGAATTAAGGTAAAACAAGCCATTAAGCTCATTTAAGAGGATTATCTTCGTTTCTCGTTCATGCAGAACACTCCCGCACATCTGCAATTAAACAAATATCTTTGAAGAAATAAACAAAAATATGCTGCAATATAAAATCGGATTAACAAATTCAGTCTTAAAACTTCGGAATTCTCAAACAGAATTAATCGTATGGTATCATTATATTATATATTTCCAATCAACAAGACATCTTTTCATCCTTTTGGCATATTTTACATTATTTTATTTATTTATTTTTCTTTTTTTATTAATTTAGACATATTCTTTATAAGAGCAATTTGATAAATACGAGAAATAATTGTGAAATGTTTGTTTCAACGTTAACTTTATATGAAACTTAAAGAATTTATTTTTACTATTCATAATTAGTAGCCTATTTGAAATTTATAGAAATTCTCGACTCAAATATTTAAGTAAAAATGCAAAAATGCATTTTTAATCGAGAAAATTCTCATTCCTTTATTTTCAAAATTACTATATTCGACCTTGCAGATCCGGGAATATGCGTACATTTTCCTGCTTGAGAGATAATTTTCAGGTAAAAAGAATTAAAAATTTATTTTTAGGACTTTTCAAAAAAGAAAAAAATGTTCGGCTGTCTACATTGGAGTGGAAAATTAGTGATACCAAATATAAAATAGTGTTCCGAAACAGTGATGATATAATAGAAATGTACTTAAGAAATGCTAATATCATTTTAATTATTGCAATTGCAAGAACTGAATCGAAAGGAATTAACACTTTAATGGAAATATTTAACAGCCATTTTTCTTAATCTTTTCAAAAATAAAATTTAACGCAAAAAACTTAAGAAGGAAATATTTACCTGTATGTTACCTAATCCATGAATGGCTATTTTCTTCCTACCATTGATAATATTGAAACCTTTGAAAATCCTTTTCACTCGAACTGTTGCAGTCTGTAAAGAGTGCAAAAAATAATTTCTTATATAGGTATAGGTCAAAGTGATGACATCATTAATCAATAAAATAATATAAACAGTTAAAGTAAATGATAGTCTTTTCCCATAGTAATAATAGAAAACGATTTGCATATAGGTGATATAACTGCTGAATGGAATTAATACAGCATAAATGAAGGCTTTGACCAAAGCTTTGACCAGAAGAGAGTACAGATGCTATTTTATGACCATAAACATTCTATACTGTGCAATCAATTAAAACAAAAGATTTCTCTCTCCCTCTTTCGTAGTCAAAATTATCAGATTACAGAAGTGAAGAAAGGTCAAATATCGATCATATTCTTGCTTTTCAGTTTTATGAAATGTTTTGAAGAAGCTGTAAATAAAAGCATTTATTTGTGATAAAAGTTTATCTGAAGCAGAAATATTGTCTAAACAAGACAATCATAAACGACAAATTGATTGATGAAATAGTGGTAGAAGATAAAAAGAAAAAAATTTTGCTAGCTGATAGAAATAAGTTATGGGAATCCATCTGTGCTGAAATCACTACCATTCAACCATAATCATTTCGTCCCTTTTTTTTATTTTCATTTTTTAAATAAATTAATTTAAGAAATACATGAAAATATATTCGAACAAATATATTTGTTATTTTAAATGCTTCTCTGATATAATCTCCCTTTTTTTACTTATCTGTCAATCTTTTTTTATGTGTTCCTTTTTTTGCAAATATATTATTTAAAAGAGAAAATATATTGCAAATATATTGTTTGAAAAAGAAAGTTGTAGTAATTGATCTCTTGACAAATGATCAAATTGATCAAATCATTTTGACCAATGATCAAAGAGATAATCAAATTAGATTAGGGAAGATGATTTATTCACTTTTACAGCCATAATGAGCTAAAAATTTTTCAGCCCTAGATATATTAATTACTGTAAACAGCGCATTTCTTTGTTAGCAAGAAATGATCTCAAACTTAGAAGTGAAAGTTTTCATCAAGCAAAAGCCTAATTTTTTTTATTTTTGAATAAATTAATTCAAAGAACACATGAAAATGTATTAAAACACAATACATAAAATTAATTCAAAAAATGCACGAAAATGTATTATTCGATCACCCCTCACTAGTAATGCAGTCAATCGAAATGCATGGGGCCACATGGCATTTCATAAATTATGCCTCAATTTGAATTTCTAAAATCATCAAGTTGAAGACTCAAAGTAACAAGTATTGTTTTAGCACAGACATACCTTCTATTAATTGAAATTAATTGGTGCAAAGTTAGATTTATATTGTTTATTGTGCATTTATCCGATGGTGACAGGTTTTTTTTTAAAGAATAAAAAAGGAATATGAACAAAATGAGATAAAAGAAGAGAGGATTGTAAACTTGTGAGGTAAAAGTAAAGGTTGGAAAAAGATGAAAGATTAATTTTGCATGGATAAAATATAACAATCACATATAAATCTGAACGGAGGAGATATTTGCAAACACTTAAAAAGAACTGAAAAGTTATTATTCTGAAGTGTACCACTTCAGAATAATCGTTCATTTCTTTTGCTACCCGCAGGTATAAAACTAAAAAAGGTACGTTTAAAAAAAAAGCTTAACATCAGAAACTTCCAATACTTCTCTTATAGTACATAGCAAGAGGTCTAATTCGGATGCATATATTTTGAAAAGCTAATAGTTTTAGGATATTTCGTAAATCGATATGACCTGCATTTAAGAAAAAATTTTTGAGAAGTTTAATTAAATCTTTGATAAGAAATAAAAGAAAAAAATTGAGAAAAAACTGCACAAAATTCCTAGTAAATAGTTAAATTAGGAAGATTTATGATAATGTATAACGATCAAATAACCAGTTATTTAAGTTATAGTCGATAAAAAAAATAATTATTACCTGTAACTGATTGTCTCTGGAATCAACGGTGACATTTAATACGGTAGCACTAATGACAAGTGATGCATGCTGTAATGAATCATTGAGTTTTGTCGGATCAAATAGGCAACTGTAGGATTTATGAGAATTTAATATTCCCACCAGTAGTGATAGTAGCAGTAATTGCAGAGGAATTGCCATGAATAATAATATCAGGCTATTTTGTTTGCATCAAAAAGGCACCATTTACCATAAACAATGTTAAGGCCTAACATACAAGTAGGCTCAGTTTACGACCAGTTCAAATTTTGCCCCTTCAGTTGATAGTGTTAATAATAGCCGAAAGATGGATGTCAAAGAGGTGGAAGGCAAAGAACTCCGCCCCAGTCTTATCCAACCCGACACACACACACACACACACACACACACACACACACACACACACACACACACACACACACACACATATATACACACACTCTCATGACAATATATTGAACAGAAGGAATTTCTCTCGGTCTATTGGGACCTATGATGTCTGGCCAAGTGATTAGGTTCATTCGGGAACAAAAGAATCAAAGTCTAGCAGTTTATCGGAAATTTTAAGAATTTATTATAATTTCAGATTTTTGCTCAATAAATTGAAATCTTGAAATTATTGTGCAAATGTTGCAGTTGTAGTCGAATCCTCTCTTTTTTCTCGTCAATGGGTAGCATTCAATCTGATACTGAACGAATTTGGAATAACTTATCATTTTCAAAATTTCGTTTTTTCTATTAAATCACTTATAATTAACTCAGATGATCAGTCATTCAAACTAATAATTTATATCCTTTTCGAAATATCTTTAAATAAGTGTATATTTTATAGTTTAAATAAATCAAACAATTAGACATAAGCCAGCCTCATTTGATTTTTGAAAAATATTTCTGCACAACTTTCAAGAAAGTAATTAAAAGAATTTGTGTTTGTAATTATGGTTAGTTAATTAGTGAAATTATATTGATAGCGACAATTTTACAGCAATAATTAAAACGGCAATAATGGTTACGGCAGAGATAATGATAACGATATGATAAAAATAACGTAAGTTGTAACTGTTTCTACCACTTATCTTTGTTAGTTTTATTATTTAAAAAAACAAATATGTATTTTTTAATATTACTTATTTAAATATTTCAGCAGGAATAGTGATTGTCTAGCGATATCAGTCTAAGAAAAATAAATTGTTTAATTAAGGTGTGCAAACTTATCAATTCAAGATCACTCATTTCATAAATGATTGGCAAAAAATATGCTGGAGCCAAAGAGGTGAGGTACAACGAGATTAGATCAGTAATTATCGTATTTTTTAGTTGGACGGTCATCATGCAATATTTTCATAATGATGCGATATCAGATGATGAAGTTCATCATCATCCAAACTTGAATCGATTACTTTACATTTCAAACTTTGTACGTAGTTTATCATTAACTGTACCTTAGTACAGTACTGTTTTAATTCTAATTAAAACGATGAAAAAGCTAGCAATTCCAACCACCTGACAAAAATCCAGGCTAAAATTGTTTTGGTAAATGATTGCACTAACGTAACATTAGTGTCTCCTTCATGATAGAATGTCATCAAATCATTGACAGATCTAAGTGCATTTAATGAGTGGAGGATTGACAGAACATCGCAATTATGATGGATAATTAAGACAGAAATTTAAATACCTGCAAAATGAAATTTAGGGATGTAAGTGAAAAGAAATTTTTTGCTGTGATTAACACGCATCATCCATAGAAGTAAACAAATGCAAATCTACATATTCTAAGTCTTCTCACTATTTTTAAAATAAACAATAGCAACGAACAGTGTAATTGCTAAAAAAAGTTTCACGAAAATTTAATATCCATCAAAAATTTGCTATAAATTTATAAATTTAGAATTTTGTGATAAAAAAATATTAACAAAAATACATGATAGTGTTCAGCTATTTCGCATCTTCTGAAAATTATCTTGAAATGCAGAATGCAAATAAATGAAGGAAACTAGCTGTTCACTCAACAGTAAGAAAAATCCTTCACTAAACTTCTGAATTTATTAATGTCCGACTTCCGGGAGAATTAACTATCAATTCTCCGTCTTTTAGTGACAAGAAATTGTGTAAATAGACATGAAATTTCTAGCTTCCTTTCCACTGCGTGTGAAATGAAATTTCTATTTCTTATCGTTTCTTCAATAAAGCGGAAGCACAGTTTATGCTCCTAAATCTTCAGTACAAGAAGTGCATTGTTATACATAGACATTTGAGGTAACTTAAATTGAGAAATGAACTTATAACAGACACGATCTCACAGAAATAAGAATTAACGATGAACTCACTGCGAGAAGGTTGCAACTTGATAAAGTCAAAAATTTGCATTTGTCAAGATTCACAAACAACATGATGCCCAAAATTTATTCATTTGAAAAACTTATATTAACAACTGTCAACCAGCAAGTATGTAGCAACGAAAAAGATCACAAAGCTGTTCTTTTCACATATACCGAAGATAATTACTATTAAATACTGTTGAAATTTCACTAATATCTCAATCACCGCTTCTGTAAGATCATTTCATTACCATTTGCATAAAGATGAATTTATCAATCGAGAAAAAGAAAAAAAGTGTTTGAAGTGCAGATACTAAAGTGAACGAAAACTTGCACATCCAAAATAGAACTCTCACCAAACTAGGATTTAAATTTAAAATCTTCCCTTATGGAAACAGCTATAAATACAAACGATGATAAAACCGAATTAAGGAAGACAAATAATGTGCCAAATATGGTTAAGTGCTACTCTATACAACCCTTAGAAAAATTAATAAAAACAGCAACAACTTTAATAAGACCGCGAAATTCATAAGTTCAGTGTAGAATCTGTCAAAACAGCAAAATAAAAGAATGGCTTCGAATAAAAAGAATCGCTTCTTACCTTTTTAACAATTGCAATATCCTTATCTTTCAGGAATGATTCCGGTTATAGCATGAAATAATAACAATAACAAAGGAAAACGAAGCTAGTTGTATCTCGGCGAGTAAAATGCATAATGTGTAAGGCAGAAATAGAATCATAAAATACAGATGAAAAGTATATCATGAAATCCGAAAACTAAAAATGAATCAGGGAGCACATTTGCATTCAACTAAAATTGTAACTTATTTTAAAAAAAGTTCAAGAAGAATGACCAGACATCCTACAATCTTTTCAGTGTTATCTTATCGAAATTTCATCGGTAAAATAATACTAAGAGGTGAATTGAACGATTTGTGAGAAAACCAGTGTAAATAAGATAGCTACTCAGTCTCGTAATTCTTGAGCTCATAAAAAATACAGTAATTAAACACGAAATATTCACAGCTGCCCGCAATTACTGGGACGATCCAAAGATTCAAAATGGTTCAATACAAACAATATCTCCATCACATGAAATAATGAATGATCTCTTCAGTGAAAGTTATGAAGAAACTATAAATCAAAACTAGCAAAAAATAAAAAAATAATGCTAAAATTATGTTGAGATCACTTTGGCAGATATAGGACAACCATTATTATGATGCGCTTGAAGCAACTGCCTTAGCTGAGCAATAGATGTCTCCAAAAGTTTAAGATCCTCATTCAAACGATTCGCTCTGAGCTTTTCTTCTTCTACCTGAAAAGTTATAAAAAGCAAAAATAATTCTGGTTGGTCTATACTTCTATTCAAAAACTCAATTCCAGTATTATTTCTTTCAACCTGCAGAAGACTACGTAATAGATAAAAATATTGTGATTTTAGCCTGTTGCTTTTGTTCTAACATCAAATATAAATATTCAATATTACTTCTATCTTCAGTTTAAACAGAGCATAGTACAATTGAATATGCAAATTTCATGTGACAATTTATTTTTAACATCACTGAAAGCATTTTCGTGCAATAATAATTATTCTCAATCTCAGATATAACAATGCCATTACACTAATTTTACTCACTGTTTCTGTTCAACATATCAGAAATCCCACTAGAAAGCTTAAATACACGGCTTGTAGAAAAGAGACAGTCAATTCCAAAAACTAAACATCTCCTCTATTAATTTCTCAAAAAAATCTAGGGAAGAATGCCCCGACTTAGTATTTCCAAGGCGCAAAATCACTTTGATTTACATCAAATTTCTAAGTAGATGCAAACTTCAACTGATTACAATGAAAAAAATTACACGTCAGAAAAAAGAATTCCTGAAAATAGTAGATAATCATATATAAACCTGTTTCTCGAGATCATTTATTTTTTGCAACTTCTTCTGCCTACATTTTGATGCCGCCAAGCGATTACGTGCTCTCTTTCTTTCCAGCTTCTTCTTCTCCTGTTCCAGTGCATCGTAACTATCACCACTACAAAATCTATTATCTGTTTAAACGTTTAATTTTCTCGTGTAGCAAACCACTTCTCACAAAAATGGTCATCATTTCTCACAAAAGTGATCATTTCAGTTTTCTCGAAATGAACTTAATTTCTTGAACTTAAGAAAGAGAACTGTGAAAATGACACTTGCTGACAGGAATAAAGCTTGATTATGCATCGAAGTGACATAGAGACTGGAGTTTTCATTAAAGACTTACGATAACTATTTTCTGAATACAAAATGAAGAGAGAATTGAGAACTCGAATTTGATAAAAATCAGTGAAGATAAACGCTTCCATTAAAATGGAAAATTTGATGATGTTTAACTGTGAATCAGGGAGACGAAAAAGCTTCCTGACAACTCCTAATTTATCTTATAAGAACTCCGATTTTATGATTTAAGTTTATCAGTTTTGCATGTGACTATTTTTCGTATGTATCAATATATCATATGCTCATATGTATTACCAACTTTTGCTACAGTACACTACCCAATCAATATTTTTTTTCAACTTAAAATAACGCTTGACACCTAAAAAATTAAATATACAACGAGCTGGCTGCTCACAGAATGATATTTAGACAGAAACTTTGATGGATGCACAACATCAACATAAGAATTTTAAAAATTTCCCATCTCAAAATCAGTTATGATATTGATCACATAAATCCTACTGCTAACCTCACCTAATAACAGTCCACTTTTCTGTACAATATGTTTTGAATATTCAAAGATATTTAAATACAATACAGTACAAAAATTTCAAGTACGAATTCTATATATTTCATATTAATTTATAGATATCAACAGATACATTCTTTTAAGATCAATTAGAATTTTTTACTCTCTTCTTCAAGAGGGGCCATCATTTCTGTATCTGCTAGAAACATCTCTATGACTGGTACTATTCTGTATTCGAACTAAGTGTACTTGTGGCGTTTTAAAACATCCGACCTCCACATTTCAGTTGCATCACAATTTTTATTGAAATTTAGTCTAATTACTAGTGTCTTTTACTTTACTCAATGCATCCTGCTGAAAGTTAAAGCCAAACACAAATACAAAAAGAGAAAAATTCTAGGCTAAAATGAGGAGAAATTGTCATGAAAACATCGGTTCAAAAATAAAATGCAAACATCATCCGAAAGCAATATCGGAGTAAAAATTTACTTTCTACAAAAAAATCTAAAAATCTAAAAAGGGCATTTTTTTTGAAACTCATTCAAAAAAATCTAAACAAAAGGCATTTAAACACTAATTTCAATCTGGAAATAGAAATTAAATTCTAGTAATTATATGGAAAACATACGAAAATGGACCCATAAAGATATGTTCCTCCTGACTTCGAGGGCTGGCACTTGAACGTATTGATGATGTGCATGCTTCAATTTCATGATTACTTTCACTGGTCGCATAAGCATCGTAAGTTGATGTATCATTGATACTGTCCGACTGTAGGGACGTTACCGAACTGCACCCTAAAATTAGAAGACAGCATTCATGGCAGCGAAAAGTATAATCCGAAATATTGAAATACAGTTTGTAACAGCAAAAAAGGCAGATATAAAAGCTAATATTACTTCCGCTTTCTCTGGTGATAGTACAAACAAGAACGTAACGATAACCTAGGATGTGGAATTTAAGATAGAATTTAAAATTTAAAAACTCATCAAAGAGAGAAATGAAATACTAAATATTTTTCTACAGTTATATATCAGTGCTTTGGAAAAAAATAATAGAATTAGGATCAAAAAGAAATCACAGTGAAAAAAAGTTTTTTGAGCGTTAAGTATCAGTAAAACACATATAT
>UPTC01000533.1:0-34794 GCA_900537255.1 Acanthocheilonema viteae
GACAGTTTCAACCATGATTTCCAGATAATGTAGTATACTGTTTTCTTCTGAAAAGACATGCTTTATTCTCTCACATTGCCAGCTATCATTGGATCTTTCATTAACCTGTTTGGATTTAATTATCGTTAGTTTTCAGGGACATAAATGTAGTTTTTGTAATCTATAATTAGAATCTAATCAATTCAGACCGATTCATTAAACTTGTCGAATATGTAGTTTAATTTATAAGAATTAAAAAACTGCTTTTTTCAGATTTGCGAAGTAGAAGGAACCGGAAAATTAACAGGCCGACAACTATTCCTTCGTGACTCAACATTGAATTTGTCCGATCTGGCACTAATGCAAGCAGCAGGGAATGAAATTGAATTCGATGAGTCACTTTTCGACGAGGTTGGTTTCATCAAACACTATCAGAGAGCATTAGTTCGAAGAATAGATGATTCGATTGGTAAGTATCACACAAATATATCGCACACATATACAAAATTTTATCGAAAAAAGATTCTTGTCTTGTAGGCAATAATTTCTTTTATGCATTTTTTTGCTAATTTTCTTCTTATCAGAGAAGATTAAGAATTTCCTCAACATTAGTAATGTGCAAAAACTCGAACCTATGTTGTATAACTGCATAATTAATCCATTTGCTACCATTAGAAAACAAGAATACATTTTTGCACAAAATTAATCACTTGAATTTCAAAAATATTTAGGATATTGGTGGCTTAGATTCTGGTGAGAATGACGAAGAACAACAATGAAAGGAATTATTACTTCAGGTGCAGCTCTTTGCAGAATTTTGAACCTTTTCTTCTCTTTTTGAATTTTTCAGAAGTTTCGTGTCTTCGTGCTCACATAACTTTTTTCTAAACCATAATCTTTTCACACTGAGATATTTTAGAATACACATCGAAAAACGAATTTGCATCGGTAGTCGAGCGCTGTCATAATATAATTTTTTTCTTCGTTTTGGTCGTAAATTTAAAACTGCTCGTTAAAAACAGTTTATTTTTCATGGTATGTTTTTTCATTACTTGAAATCAATTATTTGGATTTGGTGCACTTTTTGTATTTGTTTGATTGCTTTTTGTATTTAAATCTTATAATTTCGAATAATTATTGTTATTAATGTTGCTGTGTAATTCCAAGTTATAAATGTCAGACACATTATTCAATTCATGTTTGTATAGTTAGCACTTGAAATTTTTACTAGCAGGACGAATTGATTCTGCTACTTTTTTTAAAAATTTCCATTACTTCTGGTGTTTGTTATATTTCAGGAACGAATTTATGTTTTTTATCTTGGAACATATTAACATAAGTAATTCTTATTAGTAACACGGTAATTCATACTCGCAAATTGATAGAAGAAAGATAATTTTACAGCTTGATTTGTTTAGCGAAGCGGTACATTTTAAAAACACTTCTTCATGGAGGCTCTATTTGTCTTTTGGTTTGTGTGCTTTTATGGTTTCATTTATTTTTTGTAATTTATTCCATGATCTAATAATTTCGAAATAAATTACGGAAGTCTCTAACTTCGGATATCCATCTTAATTAAAGAAATTAGATTTTAAGTGCTATCTAGCATGCTTCTAAGAAATCTATTTTAAAGAATTGTATTTCTTAGGAGCATGCACTTTATGAGCATGCACAGCATGCACTCATGCATGAGCTGAGATTCGCTAAAAACTTCCCGTATTAGTATATTTATATAATTGTTGAATTGTTAACATTACGGTGTTTTTGAACGAAGGACAAATAAAATATTTTAAAACTGTATTAGTGTATTTACCGATAAATGTAAGTGGCGAGAACAAATTTTGAGATTCGCTAGAAACTTCCGTATAAGTTGTATTTACAATTCTGGAGATCCTCTAGTTTTCTGATTTTTTTCAAGAAATTGAAGTCAATAATAATTTTCAATGGTTTTTTTAAGTCTTGATGAACAAATACAATTTTAAAAGTTTTGTTTATAAACATTCTCATGCAAATGCAAGGATTAAGTAACTGAAATTTAAATTGATGTTGGAATATCTTTGGAAAAATCAGATTGATAGCTTCTTAAACTATTAGATTTTGACGAAATGATAAAAATAGCTAGTGAAAGTGTTAAGTTCGCTCATAAACTTTGCTCACTATTTAATACTAATTTTCCCTAATATTGTTTTTATTTTTTATGCATTGATGCTTATCATTTTACTTGATGGCTTTTTTTCTTTTTTTTTGAAAAGACCGACAAATAAAAGAGTTTTTGTCTAAATGGACAACATTTTGTTGAACAACGGTTGCTTCAAACCAAAATGACCATGCTTTTTTAAAATGTATTTTTCAAAAAGTTTAACAAACCATAATTCGTCGTAAGAAATGTTGCCGAAAATAGTAGCCGGTAGTGTTTCGGTATCGATATTGTTTAAATAAATTGATTATCATTAACATTACTAATTTACTGATTGAGATCCTCATTAACAGTGATATCCATCTTTGCTATTTATATGAAGGGAGAAGATAGTTGCAAAGCAGCTGAGTTTTTGCTGATTATGGTGAATTTAATTAAGGTATTTGTTTTTTAATGAAGCAACGAAATAAATACACAGTATTTTCCTCGATATGTGTTGAGTTTGTTTATTGAATTGTAGACGGTGAAAATGAGTTGATCTGTTGTTATCAGAATCTTGCTTTATCCATAATTCATAATTTCGGGAACAAATTATGAATTTTGGAAAGTAATACTCGCTATTTAACACGTGATAAATTGACGAAGATGAGTTACCAATGATATGTATGGTGTATGAGTGAGTCTTGCCATGTTCAGTGTCATTCTCTTCATAAGTTTTTGCAAATTGTTTTTGAGGACTGAAGGCATGCTGTGATGAGTCATAATTTTATACATATTTACGAACTAAAGTTGAATTGCGGGCATAAATTGTCTTAACTTTTTGATAAGGTAACAATGAGGGAATAAATGAGTGATTAATTTAAGCACATTGTATTTCACTGCTTCCATTACTTTAGTACTGATAGCAATGCAGTGGATGTCTTTCCTTTTGCTAATTCTCATTGCTTTTTTTTTACATTTTGGAAGAAGCTTTTCCTAATCAGAACTGGTTCTCAGATGATAGCTTTTCATCTATAAGCTTAGACTAATTTGTCGCTTATTACTCTTGTACTTTTCGTTTTTTACCGTCCGACTTTTATGAATTGATGGAAATCGATTTGTTTGATTACTTGTCGTAAATTTTTATTTATATGTGTACAGCTAATGATATACAACTTTGTCGTGCATCCATCGCACAAATGTCCAGCAGTTAATGAAAGCTGGCAACGGCATCATTTTCTGTACTAACACTATAATGCTTGGTTTTTCCATAAATGGCGAAGAAGAGGGTCGGGATGAGGAGTTGGAATTTCTGTACTGATGTTGGAAATTTTGATTTTATGTTATTCATTAACTTGCTTAAAGAAATTTTATTTTAAAGCAGATAGGGTTTTTGAATCTCAATTCTTTATTACATCTTTGGATTTCACTTTGTTTCGTTTATTTGATCATTAGATGTGTTAAACATTAGATATTCACGTTTAAGCATAGTATATGTGAACCACGTTTTTCATTAATGATTTGGTTACACGTTTGGCAGAGAAAAATTACTGATAAAAATTATTGATTATTTGCAGGGTTGAATGTCGTGGAAATCAGACGGCCCTCCCTCCAGTCATGGTTCATATTCTCCATCTTCCGGACAATATAGCTCAGGTGCAAGTAGCCGTTCTATTAAGGTTTTTGCAAAGTCCGCGGGAAATAGGACTGAAGAATGGTTGAGAATAACACTTAAAGAATTTGGTAACTAAGAAAACGTCATTTACCACAGTGTCGAGATACCTAATGCAGCGCGTATCTTTTGTTTAATGGCGTAGCAGCATAGCGAACATTGATCTTAAAGCGATTTATTAAGCAACGTGCACCATCCATTGTAATCTACCTATTATTTCATTGTTGGTAGAGCAGTAATTAGCAATAACATAGATGAAATAAATGACAGTTGATTAAGGAACAAGCTGCTTGGTATTATTCTTTTCATTTTTAAAATTTAATTTTTTATTGCAGTCTAACGGTCGGAACAGTGTCGTTCGTATTTTTCAGCCGCCACATGCTCTACTTCCTACATTTTTACAAGTAACTATTTCTTGCTTCTCTTCACTTTGTTTTAAACAAGCACTTTTCTCACGTCGATATTTTGAACTGTAGTAATAAAAACCTTCTGTATCACCAGCTCAAATCTTAATCCTTACTCAAAACGAGGCATGTATTATATATTAATTTATTAAAATAATTATTTCAGGTGAAATCGAAATTTGATGCGGAGTGGCGACGCTTTTCGATACAATTTCAGGATAACAAACCTCCTTCTTATGAAGATTTTCGTACTCTGGTTGAAGGTCTTCATTCTTTACACAATATACCTTTCACAGTGTGTTATACAAGTCATTCTGGAGACCTCTTACCTATTACTAATGATGATGTAAGTTACTTCTCTTTATTGAAGAGTTAAGGACAATTAATATTGCATAAGAATAGGACAAAAATGAACAATATTCCAATTTCAAGAGATTCATCTTTTTGTTTTTTCTGTACTTTAACTGGTACAAACATTATCATGTGAATTTGTTTAAAAGAATGAAAGTTTAGTTGACAATAAAAAGTGAGTTTGATGAATATCGTTTTCATCTTTTTGAGTGAAAGTAGTATGAAATAGAAAAAAATATAGTCCTTATTATTGTCATTTAGTACTCGTTTTGACAAAACTGTTTTATGCAGAATTTTCGAAAATCTTTTGAATCAGCCCGTCCAGTATTGCGGCTTTTGATACAACGAAAGGGTGAATCCTGGGAGGAGAAATATGGCTACGGTACAGATACAATTGATCGACGGCGCAAAGGGTTGTCATTATTGATACCGACAGTTTCCAGACTACCGAAAAGAACATACAATATTTCAAACCCAGAAGATTTTCGGCAGGTTAATCTTTGCTTCATATTTCACGTCGTTCTGATACATTCTCTTCCGAAAAGTCACTTTATAGCATGCAGCATACTTATTTATATGTTCCAGATAGTATTTCATTCTATTTACTAGATTTTATTTTTGACCTTCACTATATCTTAGGTTTTCTAAAAGCTTCTAAACAAGTAATATCTGTTTCAGGTATCAGCAATAATAGATGTAGACATTGTTCCAGAAGCTCATCGTCGAGTAAGACTCTGTAAACATGGCAGTGATCGTCCGTTGGGATTTTATATTAGAGACGGTATGGTAAAAAAATAACTAGTTCTGTACTCATTTAAGATTGTGTTTATTAAATTATTTCAAAATCAGTAAAATCAATTTGCTTAGATGTAGTTTTAGCGTTTTTGTTTTGAGTTTTGATCTTCATATGTTATTCTTGTTAAATAATTCTATTTAAAGTTAGGCAGCGGCAAATTTGATGAAATCATTCATCGTTCCAGGAACATCAGTAAGAGTAACTCCACAAGGTGTGATGAAAATACAAGGAATTTTTATCAGTCGTCTTGTTGAAGGAGGTTTGGCTGAGTCTACAGGCTTATTAGCGGTTAATGATGAGGTACTTGAGGTGAATGGTATTGAGGTTTGTTTTTTAATATTTCTGTGAAAAAAATTTTTTTTCAGATTTTTTGTTTGAAAATTGGTAATGTTAGTGTCGTCTTCTTTTTATGATACACTGTTTTCAGGTACAAGGTAAAACTTTGGACCAAGTAACAGATATGATGGTAGCAAACGCTCAGAATTTGATAATTACTGTGAAACCAGCGAACCAACGAAATACTCTCCAACGTGGCGTACACTCACGTATCTCAGGTTGGAGTGGAACTTCCGAAGATACATTAATGGCCCAGAGGCGAGATAATAATGATGATATGCAGGGCACGAACGGGTACGTTTTCAAACATAATTCGTGAATGAGTTCTGTAGAATTTTTGAATAGTAGTTTACTTTAGTTCTTACTTATATTAACTCTTCCATCTCTTGAAGAAATGACATTTCAAAACATCTGTGAAAATAAATATGTAAATCTTCCTTTCAGTGGATTATCGATGGAACACCGAAACAACAATGAACTGAGTGATGAAGATTCAGACGAAGATATTATTGTTGATCACACTAAAGAAAACACTGGTAATACACCATCAGAGGGCCATCATCATCATAGGTATCAAAGAAATCGATAGATTCCATTTATTTGTCAACGATTTGCTGTGAATGAGGTCGTTTGTTTTTGATTTTCACTTTTGTTGGTCAGACCATCTTATTTATGACTCAGCTTTTCAAACTGGGGAGTTTAAATAAACTTATTCATCCGTTATTGGCAAATCTCAAAGAAATTGAAGTGCACTTATTTGGTTTCAAAGGAGTTTCAGCATAATTAAAACAGTATTGTGATACAGTGTAATGTTACTCTTCTCCCCGGACTGGAAATTTCGTACTCTTTTAATTTTTCAATTGTATAACTTATATGTCATAAAATGGACAGCATCCATATCGGATTGGATTGATTCATCTCTTTGTTTCTCCTTTGAATTCGCGCCTTAATTTCACAGTTTATTTTTTGTTTTTGTCTAGCTGTGGTCCTTTTTTCATGCTTTTTATATCACTTGATAAAAAGTTTGTGATTTTTTCAAAATTTTAGAATTAATTTCGAGCTGTTTTTGTGGGTTGATTGATTTTTTTAGTGTTTTTTTTCAATTTTTTAAAAGAACAGGTTAATTCTACGCGCGTGTTTTGTGTATTTCGAACATAATTTTTGCCTTTCATGAAATTGTACGCCACTTACTTTTGTCCTTTTCTCTGTGAAGTTTGGTATTAAAACAGAAAAATTTAGTCTTACGTAGAACATATGCGATTTTAGAATTGACTGCATGATCTTTGATTAAGCCTCGTTCAGAATTGACTGCATGCTCCTTGATTAGACCTCGTTGTTCTTGGTCTTAATGGAAAACAAAAAATCTTTTTTGTTAACTCTCCTTAAATCTATTGTGGTTTCCTGAGCTCATGTATAATGTTGTGATTCTATTTTGTTTATATTATATTTTTAAACTTAGATATTTGTGCGAGGTTATTCTTATTTTACTCCGCTAATTTCTGATGGAAATGAATTTTTCAAAATTTAGCATTCAAGCCATCGAAACTTTACACTTGGAATTTTTTTCGCACGATACTCGGTGGAAATCGTTAAAAATATCGTCATGAAGGCATGTTTGTTTGAATTTTCAAGTTAGAAGTTCCATTTATTTTAAATGACTACTCTGTCTTCATGGAATCTACTGTTGAGGAGATCGTTAGTTTTTGGATTAAAATTTCAGTCCCATTGTTTGAGAATTTTCTTTGGAATACTACGTGCATCATTCTTACAAATCTAATTATTGCTCATTTTTTTTGTTGCATATAATTATCTCTGTGATACGAAAACGTGAAGTAGCCTGCTGTGTCGAACACAATAAATAGACATTACAAGATTGTCATCATTGTCATGAATAAATTTGCGATTCATAATCTCCCATCATATCTCGCTCTTCATGCATGTCTCAGTGTTCAGCTATTGCTAATGTCACCTGCAAATATTGTAATTCCATCGGAAAACCGGAACAGTTCGTAATAAATCCTTGAAAAAGTCGTAATATTTTTATGCGGTGGAAATTTGTATTATAAATTTAGAGAGCACGCCGATTCTAGGAACTTCCAATGTCGGGTCGTTGATTGTTGATGCAATGAGCTTTTTTGCGTGGTGACCATTTAATCTGGCCGCAGGCCGTGTTGCAACAATTTTCCGGTGAAATGAAGGACTGATGGGAGTTTCGAAGTGCTCTCTGTAGGTACTTCATGGCGGTATAACATGTCTGTTGTCGGGAGTTCAGTCGGAATCCTGTAGCCTTTTTCAGTTATTCCTCGGAAGAGTCTCTCGATTATTTTTGCTAAGAAGAATTCTTTGAGATACCAGTACGCGAAGCGGAGATCTAACAAAAAGCTGAAATAGATATTTGGGAATTACCTGCCTGCAAGTGAGGCCCTTCAAGCTGAGTAATTGGAAAACTGGTGCATTTCTAAGACTTTCATTGCTTGGCTTGTTAGATTTGATTTCCAGGTGATTCACATGAAATTTTTTGAATTTCGTGAAGCTATTTGAGAGAAAATTTGCTCAACTTGATCTTCCAACAATCCTTTTAAAGATGAATTTCAAACCATCAGCTACCGCATTCTTCCCATTCATTTAATAATGGTGGATTTGATTCCTCCTCCGTTTTTTCTTCCCATTATATTCTCCTGAGGATCCTTTTTTATTATAACAATGGCTTATTCAATCCCATATATTCCCGAATCTAATTTTCATAGTTTTCTCAAAACCCTTCATAAATTCTACACTTTTCCCAATTTTTTCTTCATCCATAAGTTTTTTCTGTATTCTGCTAAACTAGCTTTTTTTCAAAATTACATTTTGAGATTACTATCAACAAGGACTGAAATATAATGTAATTTGAATATATCAGAAAGTGATATTCCAGCTTCATCTTATGCTGATTTATTTACTCTTTGTTTGGCCTTATCGCTTGCTTATCAATCCATTCTATCGTCGTCGCCCATTTGCATCTCATATCGTGAAAAGTTACATTCAAAGCCGTAAATATCCTACATGGACGTCATTTTTTCTGCTTTATCGGTAAAAAACTACTCCGCAATTCTTATTATCATTTTATACGAAGAAATCATAGAAATATTGCATGTAAGAAAGTTCAGGAATTCATTTTTCGATTTTATCACTCGAGAAATTTCTTTGGAGTGATTTTCATTATTTTACTCACCATTTGAGGGACGTCCAAGACGACAATTTTGGCGACAAGCATTTCAATTTTAATGTTGATGGCCATAATTATTGCATATTGAGGTATGTTATTCCGTTCCTTTCTACAAAAATTACTATTAGCGTTAATGCCATTTTTCATTGCTATATTTGAAGATGTTTAATTCCTCGGCGTTTCAAATACGAATCCTTTATAATTTTTTTTTATAATCAACGAGCTGAGTATTAAACATAATATACATAACTGTACACGGCGTTACTCCAAAGATACTCCAAATAGGATGAGCTCAGAGGAAATATATATAAATTCTTTTCTTTTGCATCATATATATCGAACTGCTTTTTAAATAGAATTTAGATACTGTGACAAGTGTTTTCCTTATGTTTGTTTAAAAGAGAGAGAAACAGAGAAAAAGATAGTTGCTCGATTAGTGTTGTATTGATCTGCTATTAGTCATAGAACGAATACTGCTGTTGAATAGTGAATAGTCAGTTTAATCGTCACTTCGTTCGGTAGGGACGATTGTGTTTGCCATATTTTTCATATTTACAATTAAAACCGTAAACTTCACTCTTAAAATCTTAAGAAAGACTTACTATTTCTTCATGTCAATTTTCCTAATTAAAAAACCTCAGATATTTGTTATACGAAAATAAAATAGAACTTCCAAGATATTTGCTGACAGTCTAAAATAGGTTTGGTGTGGGCGTTAGATAAATCAAATAAGCAACCATATATGTATATCAGGACAATAGCTAGCTCTGCTGTGCAGGTAAAATCAGTTTCTGGATACGTCGTCCGCAAGAGCAGGAATTTTTACAAATTGTCAGTATGATCTCATTTTAAAATTTTAAATAAATTTTGTAATTTTACAGAAGAAAATCGTATAACTGATTACAAATTGAATGTATTTATTCTTGTATATATTTTTTTGGTATACGATTGTTAGGATGTTGGAGGACGGGCAACCGTGTAGATGGGATAAGTGTGAGGTATGGCCTTGATGTGAGGAACTCGTCTATTCATTTTTTTTTTGAATACCATCATTATTCATGAAACTTTCTATTGCTGCTAAAATTTACATGTTATAGAATTTCTTTTACATTATTCGTACTACTTACGGAGAGCACTGTCAACAATCCAATCATCATCTGAAGGTGCTTTTGGATAAAAGCAAATGCATTTCCTTTGTTGTATACCTTTTCAACTAATTTATCTGCAAAAAAATTTTCCTTTCAAGTATTTTTCTGTTGACTTCAGTACTTCCTATAATCATTTGTGCAAAACCGATCATTACTTTATTTTCATTCTCCCTCGTGCTTTTTTGCATCATCGGAAGGTCTAATTGTTTTTTCTTTTCGACTCATTAAGAAGTGATGGAGATTGTTTGTTTCAATAGTAAATGATTTCAGTGATCTATATAGTAAGCATCGCTCTACTTTGCTATCTGTTTCAGTTTTGAAAGGCTACTCATCTTTTAATTTCAAAAAATTTTCTAGCAGAAAATAGCAATAGTAAGGATTGATTTTGATGGCTTTAAGAGCTTACCAGTCTAACTTATATCGTTAATTATTTTATCAACTTTGCGAATTCTTCAAAACGGTGCTCAGTTAAGATGATAACAATTTATGATATTGTATATAGTCGACAAACTTTAGTATTTTTATCTATTCGAATTAGTAAATAATGCCGCTTTGCTCAAACATATTACAAAAATCTGTCATATATCGACGAAAACTTATTGGAGAGATAGATATATTGTTTGTTCTCACTTTCAATGTATAAGGTTTTGGCGCTTTCCGTTATGTTTGAAATTCATTAAGAAATTCACCATAACTGTTATTTGTTTTCTTCAGTTGATCAGTCTTTTATGTCACTGCATGAAGATTGTTCGTTAAACACTGCTGTTTATGAGAAAGAAATTAGGATCTGAACATGCAACGCTTGTTGACTGCATTCTTTCGTCTATGGTAGAGTTTTCGTTCAAAACAGCGAAATTCTTTTTGGTACTAATCGATTGCAAACATAACTGTTTCGCATGGAGATTCCAGAAATTTTTCAAATAGAGATTGGTGCTCTCTTCAAAAAGATACTTCCGCAGTTCTGAATTCCTCATTTAATTATTTAGAAGGCCTTGCAGATACATGATTACCTTATTTACTCGTCTTAGCATGTTTGTTGGAAAAATGACTTTTTTAAAAATAATTTGACAGAGCTTCAGCATCAAACACAATTTAAAATGATTTCGGAGTCACTAAAAATTTCATACAAAGAAAATAGCGAGTGAATGACATTGTCTCATATAATGCCGCTAAAGAATTGTTTTCCTTTTTAAGCGATAACTTAGCGATGCGCATTTTTTCGCAGCAGGTGCTCCAATAATAGTTTTCTGAGCTAGTTTATTGCTACTGAAGCAGGTTTGGTTATATTTCCTATATATAAAAAAAAATTGCTTACCGAAACATTGATAAAGTAACAGAAACTTCGAAAATTAGATCAAGATTCGCAAAGTTTCTGTCATTTCATCATCTTTCGCTATAATCTATAAGAGGAACTAGGAATGTCAATGCTGAAAATAAAGTGCTTTTTCTCTAACACAAACTTCACTTTTTTAAAAACCTTTCTGTACAATAGAATCATCCCTTTTTCAGATATGCTTTCAGTTTTTCTTCTCAGTCTGATAGAATCGATTAATATTCTCTGTTTACTTCTTTATACCTCTCTTTGCAACAAACATTGTTATTGCCAGTTTATTGTCAAACATTGTTATTGTCAATAATGAATATTCCAAATCTGATGACGCCCCATTTTCTTTCTAAGTTTCTTCTTGATTATGATTTTTCTCCATTTTTTGTGGCTAAAACTCGAGCCTTTGATTTTTTGTATCTGAATTTTATCTAATGCACTTTTGTTTTGTTTCTCATTTAGAATATTCATTAAATCTAAATATGAAGTAGGAAGAACATTAAATTGAAAGTAAACTTTTTCTAGCACCATTCTACATGTCGGAGTTCATCCAGAATTTTAAATTATTAAATGTGTGAGCAGTCTTCCATGTTGTGCGTGTTTCATTTTATGAAGAGGATTTTTTTATCCATTTCAATTCGTTTTAAAAGAACAGAGTGCAATTTTTGATAGGATTTATCATCATACAGTCGAATGTTATGGAAAGCCATATCTCACTGAGAATTAAATAAGAGCTGGAATTGAAAGGTCTGATATTAGATTAGTCCAGTGGCCAAATTTCCAGTATTTGCTCTTCTAATTCTAATTAATATATCTGCATAACTTAGAGGTTCAACAACATTTCAACCAGTTCACTCATTTTCTAATGGTATTATATTATTTGTTTCTGCTACTGATTCACTGATAGCACAATTTGACGTTGGATGAAATACACAAAGCTTATAAAAATGTCTGAATTTCTGTAAGTTTTATGGACTCGCAAAATCCAAATGGCTGTAAAAAGCATGAAGAACCAACGGTGAAAAATTAGAAGTCATTTTTTTTATGAACAATGGCGGGCAACAAATTTAGTTTTTGTATTGGTAAGTGCATTGTTATATGTTCCCACTTCTGAAGATCTTTGACGCTCTATTCAATTCTTGAGAACGGTTTTCCTGGCAGTTCCTTTGCTATGTCACATACACTAGTGTATTACAACTTTCAACCCTCACTATCTTTTTTTGTTTTCATCTCTGTGTATTTCGTTGACACTTCAATTTTTTTTTCCTTTGGATTTCATGTTTTACACTTCCGCTTGCTTCAGAATTGGTTGTTATCCATATATCAAATATCATTGCACGAAAGGACCGTGGGAAGATTTCAGCATCGAAAATCATTTTTATAAATTTATTACAGTTTTGAATTGTGGCAAGTATTTTTTCCACTTAATGACTTCGAACTATTTGGCATATTGAATTAAAAAATTTTTAAATAGTAAAGTAAAGAAAATACATGCTTCTATTGTGAAATGCAAAATTTTTTTAGTATTTTTTACTCAGTGCTTTTGTTTAACATTTGATTGATAAAATTATTTTATAGGATTGCCTTGTCTGCTGTACGGATTAGCAGCGCAAGTTTTTATCCGACATACTGAATATATTGTAGACAAACATACGGGTCAGAAAGTTGCAATCAAATTTTTGCTTAAAGAACTGCATAATTGAGGTAATTTTATAGATAAATGCAGAACCTTTGGTACTTTATATTTTTCTATTGCATTAAATTCTCCTGCACTCATTTAATATGTTGGCGCAAACAAAATAAATTCATTTTTATTTATCGTATAGAAATTTGTTAGAAGAACTGAGCATCAGCGACCTCTAACATTCTCTCTTGCGAAAAACATTACTTTTATTGGGGTTTTTTATTCTAATTCGCTTGTTATACTCCTTGTCTCCAGTTCTGTTATTCGGAATTTTATTCGTACTTTTAAGGGAATCTTTACATCTCTCTTGCTTGTAATTCTGAGAACAAGTATATGTAGTGAGAAAATTTTCTTTAAAATTATGGGTCCTCCTCTGTTGATTTCTTTTCTTTTGTGCAGGAAAGGAGAGAAAAAGAATTATGTCGCGGATGAAGCTAGATTTTCTTTAATATTCTTGATGCTGGGATCTCATATCCATATAACTTGTATCCATAAAGACAGTGTTTGTTTTCTTGAGTTTGAATTTTCCTTATTTATTAGTGAAAATGGGATCAAATGTATTTGGAAGTATGTCAACATTAGTTTTAAAAAAGGCCGTTTGGTTGTCTGGAAGGTCCTCGTGTTTTTAAATAGGCTTTCAAATCATCGTTTCTCGAGGTGTGACTGAAATTTATTGTTGGGATGATTTAATTTACAAATGAATGTTTAAGTTTTCAAATAAAATTTTGCACGAAAATACGGCATGTGTCTATGTTAATTCTAGAATTCAGAGGATTTGGTGTTGTATCTGTTTGAAAATTAATATTTCTATTTCCTAGTCAACATACTGTTGTCCAGCAAATCCTCTGTATTATTTTTTTTATACATTTATATTCTGTATCTGTATGTTTTTACTTTTTTTAGATTGCACGACATTGTGATTACCAAATGCCTTCTCCATCCAGTCCATTAGAATATCGACCAACTCCACATCTTATTCTTATCATTATTTTTGTTTTCCTTCCACTCATTTATTTATGCGGACGACTGGCTATTACATCATGTTTTATATTGCTATTTGTTCTTAAATCGATGTTCTCACCTGTCTTGCAGTTGTTGTATGGGAATGAACTGATTCCCATACAACAGATTCGTGTTGTACCACCAGTACGAATGATAAGTGCAATTCAGGAAGCACAGGTAGAGCAATATTCGGATGAACAGGTAAAGGCGACATTAAGCTATTATTGATTTGTTCCATATGAAATTAGCTAACTAATTCATTGTAAAGAAGGAAGCTTTTCTAGCATATTTCCTTTTTTTTGAAAATGTTCATTAATTTGCAACTTGCCGCAAATTAATAAAAACTTTGAGGAGTTATAATCTGGCAAAATGATTCTATTTAATACTGTTGTTTGTAGCTTACTGACGAAAGCGATGGAGAACACGAATTGATCGACACAGTCAAAATTACTGATGACTTTATCAAAGCACAACCTAAAAATTCAACTAATGTGCAAACTATTCAGTCTGGTCTGGAGATTCAAACAGGTTCGTCTTTGCAAAATTCTTTGTTCTGCAAATTCAAAGTAATTTTATTTCGTTGATTCAATTGTAGAATGATAACTTGTCTTTTGTGCTATTATCTGGCTTCGACTCGTCACCTCTCGAGAGATTTTCGTTAAAGATTTTCGTTTTAGATCCTTTCACCGAACAGATTTATTTTCTTGATTACTAATACTTATGTTGGAATTGCCGCCTTGATATGTCTTAAAAGGCTTTAAGTCTGAAGAAACTTCGATTCGTTTTATTGGTTCGTGCCTCACAAAACATTTTAAGAATTTTGTAGTTCCGAATATTTCAGAAGGCTTGCATGATTCGGAACATGATTCTGGTAATGATGAAGACCACTCAGCATTGTCTGCAAGCTCAACAGCGACAACTTCTACCAGTCAAATCTTGGACATACCAGAAACGGAAAATATGCAAAATCATAGTACTTTTAAGAGAAGCGTGCAGTTGCGGCATCGAGATAATGCTTTCCGAATGAATAACATATAGTATTTTAGTCGAAGGAAGATCAGCAGTGCAGAACTCCTATTAAGATTTTATCAGACATATGTCTTTCAGAAAGCTTTAATAAGCTCTTGTTCCTTCATTGAAAGTAACTCCCAAATTCGTAATCTATCCAATTCATTTTTTTCTAAAATATGTATATATGATCGATACAGATTTTTTAATTTTATTTCCGATGAAATGTTTTTTAGGCTAAAACTACAAGTAGATTGGATTGTATTTCAACATCCCGGAAAGAGAGAATTCTATCCGAAATTCTTATGAAAACGTGATGAATACTCACATGTAGGTGAGGCAAATGAAGATTGCACAATTTCATTCGCATCCTTCAATCGCCTATTAGTTTTTACTTTATTTACTTCATGATAGTTACGCTTTCACGCAGTTTGTTTTCAGCCGAATTCTATTCTCCTCAATTTATCAGAAATATAATGATCTCTTGTACATGATATAACGTTGTTTCTTAATAAAGAAATTATTTCGTTGCTATCGTGATTTTAAACTGCGAGAGGAATAAAATGTTGTATGTTTTCATGGTCTGAAAATCGTGCTCTCACAATATTGAAGTAGCAAAGGTCACAGGAGTTAAAAACCTCGATTTAGGATTGCATCTGCATCTGCTCATGTTTAAAAAAGATTGGGAAAAGGGCTGAGGGATATTTTTCTTGAATTAAATTTCCCACACAAATTACGATCTTCGTGTATGTCCCTATTGATTTTATTATCGCTCGCGGGGGAGTTGATGTTTCGGTCATGAATTCTAATTGGTTCTTGTTTCTGCAAATGAAACAATATTTAATTACTTTAAAAAAATACGAATAAATTATGAAATATCATTCACCTGAAATAAAAACAAGGGATGACATGTGTCGGCCCCGCAGTTATGAATTTTGAAAAGTCCATTTGATTTCACAAAGTAACTTCGGAAAATAAAGTATGGATTGAAAAATAGCTATAGGATGGATGGCCTGTTTCTCTTAGAGATTTCCTTGGCGCCAGGTGCTAAAGATATTAAAGATATTTTCTTCTGAAATCCCGGGAACATGTATATGTATGCTTGCTTTCCACAACGAACTAATAAGTGATCGATTCTATCATGTGAGTATTCCATAATTCCATAATTCACTTGTCGCGAAAGGAATATTTTAGATTAGCATTCACAATTCGAAAGATTCACATAAAATAATAGTGAGAAAAAAAAACAATGGGGAATACACAAGTTTACCACCCAAAGACATTGCAAATTAAATTAGGAAATAACAAAAAAATAAGTCCAAAAGTAAGATGCTCGGAGAACGGGTACAAATTCCTAACAACGGTGAATATAATTTGCTGAGGGAAAGAGTAAACCATGTAGAACACGAGGTCATGGCCAATGAGAGAACCCCAAAAATAAATAAAGTTTCATTAAAATCATTTTAAAGAGTATTTAGGCACAGTGGTCAAATATACTGCTTCAGAACAAGGAATATTTGGACAGTGGCAAGCTATTAAACGAAAATGAAAAGGTATAACAATCCTTTGATGTAATCAACAATTTCTTGGCCACTTAGTTTGGATTCACCGTAAAAACGGTCAACGAAAGAGATCGGCACTTCTCCTATGCGGTAATTCAATTTGCTTGCACGAAACATCATTTCCATCTGAAAAGTTGTTAGTTTTACTTAGAAATAATAAGAATTTTGGTCGAATCGATGTTTTCCTTGTTTTAAAGCTTTAAAGAAGAAATTAGATTAAAGTTCAAAATTATGATGAAAAATAGTCCAGGAAGTTTCGCGTCCTAATGAACGTAAAATTTAAATTAACCTGGAACACATATCCCTTCGAAACACTGTCAGCAATCAACCTTGCTAGAACATCCTTGCGATAAAGACGAAAAGAACCAGTCAAATCAGAAACTCCGGGTCGAAGCAGAAACTAAAATAACGAAGTAGATCACCATACTATAAAAGTGATTAATATCTATTTAAGAAGCGAACCTGAGCTAAAAAGTTAGCACCACGGCTGACGAATTTTCGTTTGAGATCCCAACCCGAAACACCACCACCATTAGCATAACGTGTGCCCGTTACAATGTCATACTGAAAAACAACAAAATAAAAGGAATTATGGCTTTTACCGCTTCTAAAAATTTCTTACAGATTTTTTAAGTTAATTATGCGTAATCTATAACCATCATGTGATATGTACTTAGAAAACACATTCAGTCTTCTTTATATGATTCTGTTACTCATCCGTATTCAAACAAAATCAGGGTAATAAGAAGGTGGATTCTGTTTGGCATTACTGGTTTCTTCGATAGATCTGCGCAAGATCGTTCTATCTGACCAAATATGTTGCAATGAAAGTTTATGAAGTTTGCTACACACACATCAAACAACTCATCAAAGAGATCTGGATAAATTTTAACCACCACAGAAAAGGTAAAACCCAACATTTTTATGTTGTTGCAACTTGATCATTTCAGGAATGAACTTCGGATGATGTGATAGGTCAGCATCCATCAAAATAATATAATCTCCTCGAGCAAATTGCAATCCGTGGGTATAAGCAGTTCCAAGACCTACAAGTAGCGGAAGCATGCTTCATTAAAGATCATAAAGTTAAAACGATTTCAACTAGTTTTTCGCTTTTAAATTTGCGGAATAAGTGTTTGAAAGAGATTTTATTGGACATCAAACAGTTAATATGTACTAAGAAAAACATCCAAAACATACCTAACTTTCTTGCTCTAGGCCTCAAAATAATTTTATCGCTGCCAAATTCATTTTCTAGCTTCTTAGCCACATCCATTGTTCCATCTGGGCTGTTGTCATCGATGATAATCACCTTTAAAAATTAGTAGCCTTAAAATTCGTGCAATCAAAATTCTAGACCTGCAAAAAAATTGAATTTTCTTATAAAATTAATGCAATACGAAAATACCTCGTAAGAAAATTCGGCCTTTTTCATATATTTTTCGATCAGCCAAATACATACTGGTAAATTCTCCTTTTCGTTGTAGGTTGGTAATAGGACCGTATACTTCGGATTAATTCCATCTTTCGACATTCGTGAGTTTTGACGTAACTAAATGTTAATTAATATTAATTCCAGCAAATTCAAGTAGGTTGATCACAGCCTGACATAAGTTCACTGATAATATGTTCTGCAAAAAATAAAACTTCCACAACTTTTAGCTTTCAGTATTTGACCATTACATATGCGATCAACTATTATTCGGCAACCGTCTTTCCTTGTTTCAATCGATTAGGATTCCTAATAAGCCTTTATAAAGAGCCGCTTGCACTACTCTCTAAACAATTACCTTAAATTTCTTAATAGCGTTTGAACAACATCAAAAGAGTCCCATTTATGTAGGAAGGAGTGAACGTGAAATCAATACTCTAGGAAACCACACTTGCTATTTCTTCTTTTTCCAGGATAAGAACCTCAAAAACGAATGACAATACGAACCTCTGGTATAATGACAGACATAAAGACCAACTTCCACTATTCGAAAAGAATTATAATTATCAGTTTATTCATAAATCAATTTGATTAAAGTAATGAAAGTACGCATTGATATAGTTCTTTGTTGATAAAAATAAGCAAGCGATTTATTGCAAGTTGTGTTACTTATTCTTGCACTAAAATAAAATTATAAAACCTCGACTACAGAAAATTAATAAAATCTTATAAAAACCTGCGAGTTCATATTCAAAATTATCATCTATAAACAGTGCAATCATAACTATCAACCAAAAAAACGATTCAAAATATTGGCAAGGAGAGTCAACGATATCCTTATCACTTTTTGCAAAAGCAATAAATCCAAACGAATTAGAAAACACAAACTTCTAAATCGTTTGAAAATGATAAAAAGATGAAAAAATGATCAGACCAATTTTTTCGTAAATAGATAAACTGTGGACGAAACCAATGAAAAAAAAATATTTCTCTGAAATTCACAAAAAACTTTACTTACAGCAAACGATTCAAAGAACTGCAAATAAATATTTTTGGAAAGCTGAATACAATAGTACAAGATACGGAACCAACGGCTAGTAATTTTTATAAAATATGACATTTTTTTCCTAAAAAGAACTTCAAGTTTGAAAGCAAAATATTTCTGTTTACAACACATAAAATCTTTGTCGTTAGATTGAAAACTTCGCATATCACTTCTTCAAGTGCTCACTTCGATGCATGTGACGAACGACCACATAAAACAAAATTTTCTTTTACCAATATCTAGCAAACCAAAACACTGTACTATTTACGGCTTTTTTGAACTCTTTCGCCATAAATCAATGTACTCGTCAGCATTAAATTTTACGGTTTCTCGTCTCTTCTGAAAATTAAGCGCAGTGTTAATAATATAACCTGGAAATGATAATACTAAATTTTCGATTTCTACATGGAAAACTTTCTTTTAAGATAGGTGGCAAAAAATATTAAAAATTGAAAGTACCTACAATTAGTTGAAAAAAGTGACGCTTCTTTCAAAAACTGGAAATAAAATCAAAATCTCTAATTTTGCTGTTCAGCTCACCGTGAGTTTCTTAGTTTTGTGTCGCTTCATTTCTAAGTGTCGACGTTCTTCATCTGTTAAAGCATCCAAGTTAAAAGGCACTTGAATCAAACTCAAGGGTTCTGCAGCTCGTATTGGAATCGTCGATCCATCTGGTTGGAGCAACTGAATAAAAGAAACAATTGAGAAATCATAAATGACTAAATTTTTATTTATCATATCATCAGGTCAGTACATCAAGATAAGAACCCAATCTTGAATGAGTGAAAATTTGAATATATTATCAATAAATCCATGATCCATATAATAATTTAGTATTTTCTCAAATTTTGCTGTTCGGCTTTTTAGAACGAAGGATAATAAAAATTTTACAGTGACGTAATATTGTCGAACATATTTGGCACGCTTTATTCGAGAAATGGCTACGTGATGAGAATTACAACGAACTGAAAATAACATGACAGAAAAAAACGTAAAGTTACCAACGGAATAATATGAATCAATAAAATAACAAAAACAATAACAGAAAGATAAAACTTACCCGAACGATAGAAGGTTTTACCTGCAGAAAGCAAAGAAGTCACTTGGCTGGATGCCATATTCTTTAGTAACTCCAACATCTTAAACTCTTTTACGAAGTGGATAACATTAACAAGGATATTTGAGGCAGTGGTACTTCACATTGAGAATTTTGAGATAATGGTACCACCTGAAAAAATTAAGATAACGGCATCCACTATTTTAGTTTTCCAACACATCTCGTAAAAATTAAAATAGCGCCGGGCTATGCGTGGAGAAACGGAAAGGATGAGAATATGGAATAACTGAGAGGAAGAAATGTGCAGAATTGAAAAAGGAACTAGTAGACACAAAAGGAACAACAGGTGATAAGTGGAAGGAGTGAAAAGTAACTCAAATATTTCTTGTTTAAGGCCTTCTTGTCAAAGTTAATGAAAACAACAGGCGGCGACGATTGATCCATCACATGCTGTTATCTAGTGATGAATCATGTTATGTGATAAGTAATGAGTAAAGCATGTGATCCAGTGGTTCAGTGTGTTATCATATCTGTTTTAAACCAGAAGGCTGACGATTTCAACTCATTTGGATCAACATCATTTGACATTTCATTTGGGGAATTCAAACTTCAGGACTTGTAATACTACGAAAAAATTGTGACTGTTCAAAAATTAACTACTTTTATAAAATAATTCAATTTCAAAGAAAGAAAGGATAAGGAATGACACTGACCTAATTGAGCTGTGTCAATTGTATCTTCAATTCTTAATAATACTATTAAATCATTATTCTGAATGAAGCATACAATGTTAACGGTGACTGCGCAAATTTAACGGACTATTTGAGTTTCTTCATAATTTTTAATCGACATATCTGTCGCTTGACTTTAGGTGAATTGAGAAGCGATTCAAACGTGATCATTTTCAACATTTACATTGAAAATAAGGACACATACACACACACATAAGCACACACACACACACACACACACACACACACACACACACACACACACACACACATTTATTCCTTGATCTTCGAAACTAGAGAAAAATGATTGGTATGATAATCAATTTTTAAAATCAATGAGAATAGAAAATATATGCAAGTAATGAATCTAATGTAATGGATAAAAATATTTGCCGAAGTAGATCTGAACCATAGTCTGGAACTTACTGATCCGAAAGCAATTGCACTATGTCCCACCATAGTCCGAATATTGCTAATTTCATTTCAGTCTGGTTCTAGCAAGGACAGAAAGGGACGCGAACTTTCTCCTTAACGAGAAGCATGGGCCGCATGTGGTCGAGCATGCACTGCTTGGGCGGTGAGGTTGGTGGTGTGGGGGAGGGAGGGTTCAGTTGGTGTGCAAAGGTCTCCATTACTTACTGCTTATTGGAGGGGATTACAGTCGTCCTTAACTCCCAGTCTCTTTCTCTTGCGACCTCACTCGCGATTTCTTTTGATAATTATGTCCTACATATGGCACTTATTATCAGCAATCACTGAGGAACGTATATCCGTATTAATCAAGTCGGGACTATGAGTATACAATGCTTACTTTAATCAGTTATATATATTAATCCAAAATATATTTGGTACTCTGTAGTTTAAAGGATCATAAACATGTATTTTGGAGTAGGATATCTAACTGATTAGACAATGCATTCACCGTTTTGCATATTTGAAATTTTATCGTCCCTTATTATCTGAATTTTAGTATCTGGAGCAAATTGTAGTTCTTGAAATTTGAACGTAATACGCTCAGGTCCGAGGTGACAAAATCATAATGTCACAATTTGGCCCGAAGAATCCAGCTGCTTGGGCTCGACCACCTGGTAATTTTTGTCTTCTACGTTACATCTAACTAACTATTATTACGTTTGACTTTTACTCGTAGAAAAATTTGTGTTTGCTAGATAGGAGGTGAATACGATATTGTCACCTTTTTTTCTGTTTTTGGAAGTGTTATGCGGTTCATATTGCGGTACCATTATGTATTATTTCAATTCATTTGCATAAAGCAAATATCTTTCATATATTTGTAAGCAGCTATTTGGCAATGAATTATGTAGCATTAAAATTTTGGTTTCTGGAACAAGAACAGTTGTCGGAATTTCAGAAAAAAATTCGATCAATCACTCACACGACTATTATTTATAAGAGATTTACAGTATCTTTTTATAATGATCAAAAGAGAACAAAATGACAAATAATCTAATATAATTTAGTTTTGAAAGCAAATCTTTCCTGACTGGAATCTAACTTTCGAAAGCAGTAAAATTTAGCTTTCAACTAGTATTAGATTTTCAGTTTAAAATTAACACCACTGCTTAAATCATTGCAGGAGCAAATCAACAACTCAATGCTGGTCTATTCCAGAACCCACTAATTGGTGCACAACCGTTTGCACAAATGGGTATGATCAATGCTGCTGCTTTTTCTCAGCAAGCAGTAGGTAACATGGGTATGAATTTGGGTATGCTGCAGACGCCATCACAAACAATTCGAATGCAAGCCCAGCAACAGGTAAATAGAATTTTGATCCAATTACTATCTGAGAGCCAAGAACCACTGCTTTATTATATTCGAGCAAAAAGCCATTATACAATACGTCAACATCAGTAGACTAGTTATAATCCCTGAGTTTGCAAACAGTGCGCAGAAATTAGCCTATAGCTCAGGTAGTTTCTTTATTTCAAAGATTGATCTTGATAAATTTTATAAATAGAGTTATTTGGTTTGTAGCGTAAGGCTGCTTCATAATTTTGAATGTTTGTCTGTAGGTTGACTATTAAAGAGTTTTTCAATTCTTCGAACAAATGCACTGAAGAAAAAATGTTTCACATTTTTTATTTTATTATTTGGATAAAATGAGGTCGGAGCTTGAAAAATTTTAATGTTCAGTGCTGTGATTTTCCATGAAATTAATGAGGAAATAGGCTGTAGTTATGTGTGCTTTTTAATTTTGCAAACATGCTGCGCTGCACTAAATTCACTTATAGCGCTACTACTGAATGAACAAATTGATTGATGGTTGCCAGTACTACTGTTTGCTGTTTTTGTTATTAAATACACAAATCTTTTCAATGAGTGAATAGTCCAACATATTCTTTTTATCAGTTACATATTTTGGCGGTAGTGCAGAATTTTCAGCAAAAAAACCGTACATTTTCGGGTGTGGTTACAAAAATGCATGACAATTATGGATTTATCGATGACGATGTTTTTTTCCAAATAAGGTATGTATGGATTAATATTTCTTTGTAACACTGGAGCTCTTCATAATTCCGTGTACATATTTATACGCGTAAAGTTTGATTGTTTTTTATATAAGTATGGAATATTTTTTTCCATAAATTTATAAAGCTGAATATTGGAATCATTCGGTATGTGGAAAATATTGAAGTAACCTCCGTCTTTGCTTTGAACATCTATTGTGGATCTTTATTTGAGCTTACAAAGTTGGTCACGATGCTTCGTAATCTTGATTCATTCAAATAATGGAGAATGAGCAGATGTTTTGAAAAATCGAGAATGAATTTTTTTTGAATCCTAAAAAATTCTCAATAACGATTGGGAATTTTCAACACTACAATCAAGTTTTTAGTAATGTTCGTGGTGCTTTACCACGAACAGGTGATCGAGTTATGGTCGAAGCATCGTATAATCCGACAATGCCGTTCAAGTGGAATGCGTATCGGGTCCAGTTAATTGGCGATAAAGGTGGTCCAGGTAGTGGTGGACCACCGGCTCATACACCTCCAGATCGCAATCGACAACCGATGGCCGGCCGTGGAATGATATCCGGTGAACAAAGTTGGGCTGGGAAAACTCTTGAGAAACCACAAACCGTTGCACATATAAATGATTCCCGTTCACGTGATTTCCATGCATGTAATTTTTGGATCCACTATTAAATACGTCAAAAGGATTTTTGAAATTTCTGTTACTTTATAGATCTTTTTGACTTCAAATTTAAGTCTTTTCCTATTTCAGATCTTAGTAGAGGTGTCTTTATACCATGAGTTGGTTAATTCATACTATTAAAACCATTTTTTGTTTTGCCATTATAGTTGAAAAGTCAAAGTTCTATATTTGTAGCGCCACGTTCTCGTTCGCCGGTTGGAGCAAGTCGACATCGTTCTCCTCGAGTTGGACCATGTGGCCCACCGGCACTTGTACAGGATATGAGGCGTCTGAGCCCGCCGAGACGTATTTCACCACCTCGAGGTCTTGCACGACGATCACCTCGAAGGTTTTGTTTTTCAGTAGCATTGTATAATTCGCTGGACATCCGGGAAGAAATTTGAAAAAAATGTGCTCATTCTATCCTCATTTTTTTGCATATTCATAACATTTTTCTATTTTGCAATAGGAAATACAGCTAGGTATCAAAAATGTGGTAATTCTGAATTCCTGAAGTCAAAAGCATTTTTTTGTAGAAGTCCACCTCGTGACTACACAAAAGGCCCAATGGGTCGTATATCCCCAAAACATTCAACACCAGCACGAAAACATGAAGGGAAACGGGAGCATTCAGCTAGTGTTTCGGGACGTAATCGATCTCCCTCACAGAAGCATGATCCCAGTACTCATGATAGTTTGTCACCTCCTCGTCGACGTGCGCGGATCATACCGCGATATCAGTGTTACATTCCAAAACCACCAATTTTGTAAGTTTATTCTGCTTTTACTTCGTTGTTTTTTTTGTGAAAATAAATTTTTGGATATTTATCTCTTGATTTTTAAGATTTTTTAGTTTTGGTAACTAGATGTAATATAAAGTATATTATAATAAAGAAATGGGACGAGGCAAACCGTGATGCAGCTGCGTAAACGTTATCCCTCACTGTATATTCCATCAGATTTTTCTGATGTTAGTATTGAATGGCCGAAAACGACACCTATCGAAAATCCGATATCGATTTCCACGGCACCCACCACTTACCATATTTTGCATAAAGATATCGATTGCCCAAATGAAAATTTGCAAGCACTAAATCCTCCGGATGCGGATTACCGGTTTTCTGTTAAGGTTAAATTTTCCTTCATTTTATTTTCATATCAGAAAGCTCAGTTTCACAATTTCATCTCGATTGAGTATCTTCTTATTTCCATTAATGCAATCCCTTTTCGATTGCTTGCTTCACTGCTAAAATTTCAATGCTTCAATTTCATTGCCACAATATATTTTCGATTTTTAGGTTGTTTTAATGAGTCATCAGGGTCTATCAGTGGTGCACCAGAAAGCGTTTGGTTTGCTAGTTGACGGTTCAATTGATGAGAATATTGATTCGGCTTCTCTGAAACGTTGCATCAATTTTGTTGTTGGTGAGTATTGAACTAAATTGAATTTTTAACAAAGAAGTTTATTAGCTAAAGTAATGAATGATATAAACTAACTGAATTTACCAATTTAAAAAAAAAAAATTTGTAGGATTGAAAAGTTAGCTGCACCATTGTTTTGTGCTTTCATTTTTTATGTTGGTTTTGTCTGCTCTGTATACTTTCCGTCATATTTGTTTGGTGATTCTTCTTTTATAGGAACACTTCACAAAATGTAGGATTTGCATGTTTACAGCTGGATCAAGAAGCTAATTATCATAAAAATTCAATTTTAGGTACACGTAACAAAGAAATGATGGCAATTGGTGGTGCTTGGTCACCGTCACTTGACGGCGATAATCCTGAATCAGATCCTCAAGTTTTTGTCCGTACTGCAATTCGGACTGTTCGAGCTTTAATTGGAATGGATCTTTCCAAATGTCCTAGATGGTATGTTAGAGGGATTTTTATGCTGATCATTGTGATTTGCTTTTCAGTCTTGACGAATCATAAAGGAAATTTCATGTGCTGGATTTCTTTGATATTGTAGATATTCGGTAGGCGAGGAGGATCATGAATTTTTCATTTTTTTCTGAAATTTTAATAAGTATGATGAGTACTGGATTAAGAAGTATGTCGCGGAAGATCAGTTTAGCGATTTAAGTTGGTAAGTGCATATTTTGAGGGGTAAAATTCTGTATTTACCATGCATAAAGCCATGCAATGCAGTGTCTTCGGTATAGTGATGGAGTACCTGAGAACTTCCTGCTCCATTGTTCTATTTATTAAGTCATTTTGAATCCTAACTTGTATAAAAGCTGTATTCTTAGAACATCATCATGCTTCCACACGACAGTGATGCAACGGCTGATTGGGAGAAACGGCTGCTGAAAATATTTTTTTCACTTGCATGACTTAAGTTTTCAGTAGTTTACACAGTTCAGTTTACACTATGCAGCTTAACCTTTTACGAGGATAAGAAGCTGTGTTTGTGAAGTTCTATAAAACTTTAAACTTAACTAAGATGTAAATTTTGCATTATCAGTTGTCAGGTAGATCTAGTGTGTAATTTGAACTTTTTTTGGAGGAATGGGAAAAGACGAAAGCTATTATAGTGATAAGCTGAAACAAAGTTTTGAGAAACCACTATGAACCCTCAGGTACAAAATGGCGGAGATTCGTTACTATCGTGCTGAGAAAGATCGAATGGATACATGCTGCTTGTTTCTGCCGGACACCAGTGGTTTGATGCCCACCGAAGACTGCTATCAACAGTTGCTGGCTACGCTAAAGGATCAGCTTGGGAACAAACTTGCTGCTGTAGATGCTCAAAAAGTCGTTCTACCATCCACTGTAGCTGCCACTGCTACAGGTCCTGGAGATGCTGGGGAGGGAACTGCAACCACAACCGAGCCGGCAGCTCCAGCTGGTGATACTCAACAGCAATTGCAGCAGGAACAACAGCAAATTGATGCCAACAAGGAGCAGGTGAAAACACCTAATAAAAAAGAAAAGAAAGAACAAAACACCATTCATTCACTTTGAATTTTTTGATTTTATCAGTATTAATAATTATCTAAGCGTTTTGTGTGTGTTTTGCTTGATTTTTTATTTTCTCTTTCATTTTCGTTTTTTTTTTTTTTTTAAATTTCTGTTCAGTTTAGTTTGTCCCATTTTCCAGTCATGTATTGTTTTCCAGCAAACCCCTGGAAATAAACAACCGTACTTTATTCAGAAATTCGTAAAAAGCACTATTTTTTCAGCAAATGTTTTCATGTATTCGTGCCTAATTATATATCGCCACAATTAAAATTTTCAGACTTGACAATTGAAACTGAGAATTGCATGCTTTGCACTTATTTTTTTAATGATAGATAAAAAATATGGTAAAAATGACTGTTGGTTATAGTTTCGATAGCGTGAAATTTCTAAGCTGATGCACTTGAATATTTAGAAAATTCCATTTTCCTAATAAGATTTTTTGATAAAATTTTTCAAGCGGATTATTGTTTGGCATACCTCTTTTTGATGAACTATCAACATCGCTATAACGTTTTATCGATTTGATCGTTTTTAGGTGCAAGAAGTGGAAGAGGAAGATGATGAAGATTTAAATCCAACCCATTGGTCCAAATTGGATATCAAAACAATGAAGGTTACTTTTTTATTTTTGTTCGCAAGAAATTTCAAATATCTTGCGCAAGAATCATGAAATAATTGCAAGTAGATGTTGTCTAAATGTATTAATTAATTCATACCTTTTTTTGAATCCATCAGTTTCTTTTGCACATTTTTTATAGTTATTGCTTATTTGTAATACATTTTTTTGAGCAAAAGACGATGTTAGTGCGCCTTCAGAGCAAGATCACTGAATTAAGTCATGAAAGGATTATAAAATTGTTTTTGAAATTTTTAAAAAAAAATTTTGTTTACAACATTTCTTCTTGGGCCTTTATTAATCATGACTTATTGTTTGTAAAATGAATTTGCAGCTAATCCATTTTTAGGTTGCTGAATTACGACAGGAGTTGATGGCTCGCGATTTAGAGACAAAAGGGGTGAAATCAGTTTTATGCTCTCGACTTCAAGAAGCACTTGACCAAGAAAAAGCAAGTGACGAAGACAAAGGGGATAAGGTGTTTATTTTGTAGGTGTTAATAATAGGGATGATTAGCGAAAAATAAATTTGCAGCTAATCCTGTTTTTACACTTTTTTCTGGTTGAGTTCATAATAGCTAATCCTGTCTTTACAGTTTTTCCTGGTTAAGTTCATAATTATTCAAAGAACTTTGAAATTGCAAAGGAGGTAACATTCTAGCTTTTATATTTGGGAATTATTGAAAAGAGCTATTTATGATCATTTCGTTCAGGTTGAAACAGTTAAACCGAAAGAAGAAATAGAAGAGAAAGAACTGACAGATGATGACAAAAAAGCTATCGAAAAATTTGTACGTTTTATTTACAGACATTAGTTTTATTGAATATCTTTTAGATTATTCAAGAAATCTTGATTAACGGTTGTTTTATGACCAAAAATTATTTGCTTATATTGGCTAAATTATGTAAGCGATCATGTAAGTTAGGTTAGTTCTTTCAGATCTGCATTTAAACTACGGTTTGCTGCGTCAGTTTGAAAATACAATTAACACTTGAGTTTTCAAAAAGAAAAAGTAAAATAATGGCATTTGTACATTACCATAGCTAAGATTGTTGCTGTAAATTTTGTTTCAAGGAAAAAGAAAAAAAGGAAAAAAAAGCTTCGCTAGAACGTCATTTCACTATTCCAAAAGAACTGGGAATACTGGTTTATCCGAATCGTATGGTCAAAGGGGGAAAATTTGACTGCAAAATAGTTTCCCTTCATACAATGTTGGATTATCGCATTGAAGATAATAAAGAACATTCTTTTGAGGTACATTCCAATATTATTCTTTCAATTAAGTGTTTAATGTAATTTTATTTCTTTTAACTTTCACGCAATACTCAAAGTAATTTAGCTCTGAGAATTTTTTTCATCACGTAGTGCAAACTCATTGATGTCCAAGCATGGTAAAATAGTTTTAGTGAAATTGAAACATTCGTCTCTGCATTTAACATGAAATTAATCGACAATTTCTGCAGGTTCATCTCGTCCCCTTCGCATAAATTCATGTTGTTAATTTATCAGCAAAACATATTTCTCATCCTATCTTTATGGATTCAAATTTTAAATCTTAAATACGAATTTTTAAAAGATAATATTCAGGAGGGAATTTTTTTAGCTGGCAATTATGGCAGAATGTATCAATGAAATGTTGGATCGTTCACAGGCGTTCGTTGCTTACAAAACATTGAGCTGTGCTATGGATAAAGATTCAGAGAAGAAACGTCGTGAAGAGGCAAAGCTTGCTGAAATTGTAGGGACGGAAGGTATCGTTTCATTTTCCTGAGATTAGTTTTATATTGAGATCTAAGTATTTAATCTAAATCGAAATGAACTTGAAGTGTATAAAATTATAGAAATCCTCATTTTCAGAAGGAACAGAAAGTGGTAAAGCTGACAAAACTGAAAAATCCGAGGAAGAGAAGAAGAGAGAAGATGAAAAGAAAGAGGAAGAACAAAAGAAATTTCTTGCTGAGGCACGAAAGCCAATTATTATAGATCGAACAGTCTTTCAAGCTTTCGCTCACTTCGATCAAAATCTTTGCGGGTATGTTTTAGAAGCATTATTACAAAGAAACTAAACGATTTATTGCTAGAAGATTTTGGATTTGATTCACATTCTAGGCTGACAATATTTGATATTATAATGAATGTGGGGGTTTTCCAGGTATATTTTGGAGAAAGATTTCGAGGAAATACTATATTCTATAGGTCTGAACATTTCTCGAGCACAGGTGCAAAAGCTATTAAAGAGGTATTTGTCGCGTGATCGGATAAATTATCGCTACCTTACCGATAGCTGGGCAAATAAAGATGGTACGGTAACATACAGACCCGGTATGATATCAGATCCACCTACAAGTGAACAACTGGCAAAGGGTAGTTCGTTTGCAAGTTTTCCATATTTTTATGTTTTTTTTTTTTTACTTTGTTATTATTTCAAATCTGTTTTTTTACTTCGTCATTATTTCAAACCGTATTGTTTTCCAACAGGATTTGTTTCCATTTATTGATTAAAACTCTCAAATTGTCAAAGTTTTTCAGTTTCTTATTTATTATTATTGTTCAAGGAAATATATCAAAGGAGTCAACAGATGCTGACAAAACGACCACGGGTGAAGCACCGGACATCAGTACAACAGGATCTGTAATATATTTGGGTTCTCTAATGAATATACCACAAGTTCTACGGCAGGTTTCAAAGATGGAAGCTGACTGTAATGCTGCTTTACAAAAGGTCGATGTATTAGAAGCACAACTAAGTAATTGTTAAAGATTCTTTGCGTGCTGGAATAGTTTTTGAATGGTTACTTATCATGAAGTAAAGATCAGTAGTGACTAGTTGCAGTCATAAAATATTATAGTTGCAAGGAATTTTTTTGTTCTGCAGAAGATGGTGCAAAGCACGTTCATGTGTTAGAGAAAAAGAAGAAAAGACTGGAAGAAGATGTTGAAAAATATCGAAAGCGATTGCATGATGCAGAAAAATGTTTGAAGGTCAGTTATTATCCTTTTTTTGAACTTCAAAATTATTTAAATTGCAGAGTTTCTTAGATATGTAAAAGTAGCGACTCGTTTTTTGAAATTGATTCGTTAGATTTCAGAATTCTGTGGATGATACTGTGCAAATGAAAAGTGCGATCCAAGAATTTCGCCGAATCGGTGAGCGAATGATCGGCATGGCTGAGAAGCTGATGCCAAATCCGAAGGAAGATGAGAAGATCTCTGAAAAGGATGAGAAAGATATGAAGAAAGAAAAAAGAGATGATAAGGATGAGAAAAAAATGCCAAAAAAGGTTTTTATTGGCCGCTTAGTACATTTTTAGATCCTGGGTTCTACTAACTTTTTAGAGCTTCAATTATTTGTTTAAAATAACAAAATGAAAAATGTCGAAAAGTTGAATTGCATTTGATGCTTTACAAGTTTTAAAAAATTTGTAAAGAAAATGTAGATTTCAGAAGGACTCAGCTCCTACGAAAGTAAACGGTGAGGCCGAAGAAAAAAAGGAATTACAGTTGGTTGATGAAGTTGGTGGTAATGATGCTGGAGACGAGCCTATGGAATCAGATGTTATTGTGCTGTCAGAAGAAGTAACAGGTGATGAAGAAAAGGATGTTAAAAAAGAAATCTTGTCACCGCAGAAGACAGATTCTACAACTGGAATTATAGAAACTGATAATACTACTTCGCTTGCATAGAAAAAATAAGCAGAAATATAAAATGATTCGGTTATTAGCAAGATGTTTATTTTAGAATTTATTGGTTTTTCTGTTCTCTGAAGTACCAGTTTGGACGTAAGAATGGGAACTATCTTCTCTCAAGTTCTCATTTGTTTCACAAGTTGGTAATTTAATGAACAGATATCACTGTCATTTGTGTTTTAATATGCTACTGTTGCCAGTGTTTTATTTGCATTTTCTAATAAATTTTCGTTTGTATTTCTTTTTGGTTTCCTTTTGTACTAATCAGCTGGTTCGAATAACTTCCTTTGTTACTATTTTTTTTCTTTTAATTTTTTCTGCATTTTAGCTTTCCACTATTTTCGTTTCAGATTTTGAAAGTAATATTGCATGAATAGAGAGACTTATAAAGTTGTCAGCAAACATTTTCACATTTTCTGATGAGGAAGAGATTCCCGAACTATCTGAACAAAATGACAAATTCATATGAAGATTTTTCCTACCGACAAATTGACCAATTTCTTTTTTTATGTCATTTCTCATCAGATAACTTGAGTTTACTTTCCACTGTTTTATTTTTGTTGTTGGGATTGTTTTTACATGTTCCACTCAATATATTGCAGTAGTATCGCGACAGATTATTTCATTATGTTTTCATCGTGTTGATAATTTTTTGATAAATTACTGTTGTATATCTGTTTGATTGCTGTTCAAAATCAAATATGAAATAAAGAACACAGTTTTATACATATCCGAGGACATTTCTTCATAGTATTTGCGAAGAAATGTCCTAACAATAAGTTGCTATAAAGTTGAGGCTTTATGCCATAATGGCGGTTTTTTGATTGACTTGATTGATCCTTATCGTTTTTTACTTCACTTTTTTGAGATCATTTTATTTTCAGTCTTATTAGTGGAAAATAGTAGTGGGAGAAAACATGGGGTCAGGTTTGAAGTGTATTTCAGTTATACCTCAAAATATCCATTCTGAACACTATAAACAAAAGTTTTCGATAAAGTTGTAAATGTTCAGTCATAAATCGTTTTGTGGGACTTTCTGATGGGTAGTCATCGTGGTAAGATCTTTTCCCCGACCTGATTTGTCACTACCATCAGCAGAAATGTAATGTGCCCATCATAATGTGATAAAGAAGTTCTTTATCTGGACAGAATCGATCAATCGTTCACAATAATCAAGTTTACTAATAGAAATATTCTGGTAGTGAATAAAGATAACCTATTCTACATTAGAAGTATTCAAAGAATAATAAAAGATTTGAGATTAAAGATTTCTTCTGAAATTCACTCATCATTACCAGTAAAAATTTAGCTTTGCAATGATTAAATTAATTTATCACAGTTGAGAACTTATATGTAACAAGTGCCAGATACTAAAATTTAATTAAATTAGCACAATATCACCTGGTTAAATTGAATATCAAAATAACTTTAATCTGAAAGTTTGAGAATCAAATTTTCAGATTAAAATTATAATTGGGAATCAGTTGTATTGCGACAGTGGAAGAGATTATAACTAATGTTAACCGAATAATATACTCAAAATTTTCTGAAATTATCAGAGAAAATTCTCTCAGACGATGGGTTAACTTAAATTTATTTGCATTTATTTGTTCAATGAGTTTTGATGAATGGAAAGAAACGATAATTGGGTGGAAAATCTCTTTTTCTCACCTCTTTTTACTAAAAACAAATGTAATATTGGCTAAACATAAGCACAAATTTTCTAAATTGCAAATTAGAAAAAATAAAAGGAACTGTCTTTCATAAGGGAATGTGAAAGAGAGTATTTCAAAGTATTAACTGTCTGCTGTTTTAATCTTTTATAATTTATTATTATATCAATTTTAGATTTAATATGATTTTTTGCAGGTGAAAAGTATTAATTAGTAATTGAGAAACAAATGGTGAAATGTATGTGGAAAAGAAATGGGAATAGTTTATTAATATATTAAATCAAACTAGTAGATCGATAGGCTGAAATGAATGAGATATTCTAAAAAGATGAGTTTCTAAAAAAAATATAATTTGTAAAAATATTTATAAAAAATTGCTGAAATGAATGAGAAGATAAAAGATCAACAGCAAGATTTATAATTTATTTACATGTTAGATTAGGCAAAGCAGAAATTTTGAAACGATGCAGTGATACATATAAATAAATAGTTATGATCGTATTTGGGGCAACGAAAGATTATTCTCAACAGATGTTACAAGTGTGTGGATAAATGAAATATGAATGCGAATTTCATCCCATTTTTCAATTTGCTGTTCGAGAATTTGATTACTTATTTAAACTTATTTTCTTTGAAATTATTTAGAGAAGAAAATGTCCATAAAAATATGTACTGGTTGCTCAGGAATTTTTCGAATTTTGATGAAATGTTACATTTTACAGTTGAATTATTTAATTATGAATGAATTTTATCATTGCTTTTTTTGTATGTATGAATTAGTAAACACAATTCGTTACATTTGAAAACGTAATGCTGGCATGATGATAGTTATAAAGTGAAAAAAAAAGTAAACAAGAAACCATTTCCCAGCAATAACTGAATCTTATTTTTATAAATAAACTTTCAGTTGAAATTCAAATCTTCCGAGAAAAACGCGCGCAATTTGCTGTAACAGCCATTTAAGGCATTATCATTGAATGCTATTCATATTATTATTGCAATTACTGCAGGCACTATCAGTGCGGATTACGAGACGTTTCTTCTTTTTTGACATATCTCACTGATTTTAGGTATCTTTCAAGAAGAGGTCTGAAATGAACCAAAATGAAGAATGGTATGGATTGTTGAAGAAAATGAAAGATTTACATACATCTTTAAGTCCATCAAAACTTGAATTTGATTTTGCAGAAATCGTTGCATGACAATAAATATTTACTGTGATAAAAGGCCGCAAATGATGTACGATCTTTTGAACAGTTCGTTTACTAATAGTTGAAATATGGAAATGAATAATAAATGAAAAAGAGATGAGAAATGCTCCAAAAAACTTTTGTGTTTTGTTAGATAAAGGGACACCCTTTTGTGTCTGACATTTTCTTCATCACAACATTTATCACTTTTTACGGAATTAAAATTCCATTCGCATTTCTGACACATGTTTTCTTCAGCGTAAGGTATTATAATTTATAATGCCTGGTTATGAACATTATCATTACAGTAATCTTTTTGTGATAATTTTGCACTGACATTGCAGTGAATTTAGCGAACTATTTACTTAAGCAATTATCATCGTACCGTACTGAATCAACATCTATACATCGCCCTTGTCTTTTGATATTTCAATTTCCCCATCACTCTATTTTGCAAGCATAATTTCGTAGAAAACAAAATAAATGAAATGGGATAGGTCAATTTCTCTGCACTGACTGCTTCTTGTCGACATTGTTTGTCATCATTGGGAAAGAGAGAAGCGTGCTGCCGTCATTCGTATGTGATGCATAACCATCTTCAGATCACATGATAACTAACCCAGATGTCGCATTCCTTATTTCTTCTTTTAACC
>UPTC01000534.1:0-34793 GCA_900537255.1 Acanthocheilonema viteae
ATAAAAAAAGGAAGAGATGAAGAACACCTAGCACTTTGACTTTTGTGATCCGATTCATCAATAAATATATTACCAACAGCGGTTGCAATTTCCTCCGTCATTTAAGAATGCGTAATAAAAAAAAGCTGAAAAAACACATATGCATATTAATGCATTAGCTAATGAGATAAGCATGGCATAAAATTCTTAACCGAAATTTCATCCATTAATAAATTATATGATATGGGTATTTAACATTTAAATGTGTAAAGAATTTAAAGAAAATGAGAAAAAAAAAAACGAAATGCATTTGTATAATATTACAACATGGAAAAGTAAAAAAAAAAAAAATCCTATGCTGAAATAAATTACCGTTAGTGATAAAAGACCATAGAATTCTTGAAAATTCAGGCGGCTCCATCATAATAAATGGCGAGCAACCGTAAAATACCGTACTCGAGAATCACATTCGATGCAAATTTATTCGAGAATCTCGAGTTGGACTGAGGCCGAGCCGCAAATTAATTTATGTCAAGATAACATTCGGAACAAATGGACCTTCGCTGTAGTGCCTTTCTTAATTTTTGCTTATCATTTTTCAACGTACAGTTTTGCTTAAACAGATTTAGTTTCGCTAATCACACTTACCTTTATGATACAGAAGGTGTGGAAATCCTTTTTTCTTACCCGTGGAATTTTGTTCCAGAATTCATCATATTATCAATCTACTGTGTTGGCTGTAAGCACGGAGTTGTTATAGCGACTTAAGTAATTTAAAGTAAGTAATTAAAAGTAAACTGAAATAACCTACAAATTAGACAAAGTAAGGCATTTTAAAATGATAGGAACATTCTATATTGTAATGTAGATGGATAAAAGAAGAAAATTGTCGAACTCCGAGGATTTACATTTTGAGATCCATTAATTTAAAAAATTTATTAAATATACAAAATATTGGAGTGCAAAAAAGTTGTATATAATAGTGCTTTCTAATACATACAAAGAAAGGATTTATTAATGGGACTAAATGATTAAGATGTTAAATTATAATGATAATAGTGAATGGTCATTTTAGTGTTATGCCCATTATTGATGAAGTTTGTGGTGCATCGGCACCCAATGAATTATGTAATGTGTCCAAAGATTTTCTCAAGAAGGCTACATGGTTTCAGCCCACTCACTGCATTACTGTATGCTGAATCCTGTTACTTTACAAAAATTCTGCAATATACTATTGAAGGTTATTTTTCCTCAACTAAATGAGCTCTGTTCTGATTAAGATTCAAACATCAAACAAGTATAGATAAGGATATTTAATTTACCTTGTTGAGTTTTATTCTAAACTTTCTCTGGACACTTTAGTCGTTGATTGCCCACTTCTCAAAAGTTGGAAAACATTTACAGTGTCTTTGATTGCTTCTCTAAAATTTTATAACTTGCTAATTTTTACTCTTTGTAGTTCACTATTAATTACTATCCTTTCAAAATGCTATATTTTCAAAGTAATCTTGAATGCTTTTAATTTATTAGTTACTGCTTAAAAATTGCAAACATATACCCAAATTTAAAGTGTTTTAAGGTATACATTCACTAGAAGTATCATGGGTTGGCACATTTATGCTCTCTGGTGTGCTCTTCCGTTTTGTCAGCTTGCCACTGCATGTGTATGCCGAGAGGCTGTCTGCCGAAAGATACCGTGTTGTCAACACTTTGAATTATGAGCTTATTAAAGTTGGTGAATTTTTCGGATTTAAAATAGTTTGGTTATAGTCATACATCTTATTGAGTAAACAAACAGAAATCTATTTAATATTTGAACAGTTAAACAATGACGGTCACATTAAGAAATTGTTTTGTGCTTATAATTTTAGAATACTTCTACAGTAAATACTCTATTTCAGAAGTTCAGCAAGCATTATGATTTGAATGTTATTTCAAGTGGAAATGGCCGCTTTTTGCAACTTGATACTACTGATAAATCCATACTGGAAAAGACCAATAAACTGGTAGGTCGTTATTCTTGGGAACTGAAATTCGTAAGAATCTTTTCTGAAACTTAAAATTTCTGATAATCTGCTCAATAAAATGAATTTATTTTTTCAGTCGAAAGAAATCATATTGGATATGTGCTGGAAGCATCGTTTACAACTTTCTCGAATTCAGTATTTGAGATTTTGCGCTTTGTCAGTATGGACATTTTCTTCATTTGCAATACGAAATGTCATAAGTCGTTAGTATCAATTACTTTTCTTTGAGCTTTCCTTGTCCTTAGATTATAAACGCAGAATTTCTTCCTCTTCATAATTTTCTTATTAATAGTTTTTACAAACTTGTTTCAATTCATTGAATTTTTATACTCTGATTTTGATGCACTTGTCTTGACACTATACAATTTTTGATAAAGTTTATCATTTCAGTGGAAACTAGTTATCCTCTTCAAGGTATCTTATGGTTTCCAGATCTATTAGAACCTGATCCTTACTATATTCTACCAGTATTAGTTGGTATTTTGGGAATTTTCAACTATTTTGTAAGTTCTCGTTTAAAAATATTGCTTTTTCTGCAACTTTGAAAAGTGTTTATATGCTCATATTCTGAGCAAAAGTTTATTACTCTGTCTACATTTATATCATCGCTGGAAAATTAAAAGCGTAGATATTTCCTAAAGAGATCCTCCAGTTGGTAGTACTAGTACCGTTAATTAGTGATATATATAAGACCATTTTCACTCTATATATCCTAATGGATTTATTTTATGTTTTTCTAGGCGCAGCAGCGTATATATGCTTATAGTTCGATTAAATTGATGTCGGTTATCAATATTTGTTATTCGTTATTCATGATTTTTGGTATATATGTCATGTCGTATATGCCTGTGGTAAGTTTTCTTCTAATAAGGATTGAAATTCCTGACTCAAGTTAAACATTCTAATGTAAGATGAAGAAAAGTTAATCTGTTGCAAAAAAAGTTAAGTTGTTTAAATCACATACTAAAGTGTTATTCTTATTTCAGTGTATTCCATTGTTTTGGTTGTCTGTTTCTCTAACTGGATCCATGCAACACATCGCATTCAGGCATCCTAAAATCAAAAAATTTCTTGGTATAAAATCGTTACCTTCAGATTCTGTCACTCCTATACGAGATCTATTCTTCAAATGAATTCTTTTAAAATATATGTTTTAAAAATATATGTTTTAAACATCTTAAACTTTTAAAATATATGTTTTAAACATCACAGCTAAGATGAACATTATGTGGAATTGTATAATGTATTTTGGCCCTTCTTTTTATTGGTAATTAACGCTGTTGTTTTAAAAAAAAAACCTTTCATAATGAATTATATTAGGTACGTGAATGTCATTTATATTTTATTACTATGCTATACGATTTGCTGATACTACACAACTTTTCCTAATATCCCTTGCTGCATACGTTCACTAATCTATGATTAAAAACTATTTCGAGTGGTCGTGGAAAAAAAATTATTCTTTTTTGTTTTAAATCTCCTCGCCATTCTTTTGCCATCCTTTCAACAATGAGTAAAGTATGGAAGCTGGAAAAACTTAGCCCTTTGTGACATCTCTGTCTTGTAGGTTATTAACTTCTGAATACCTTTGTAAAAGGGAATTTTGAACGAGTTCGGAACTCAACATGCACAGCTAAGCCGCTTATTCATCACAGAGCCCTTGATTTTGAAGATTCCTAAACATTCTTCAAATGTAAGTCTAATCGAAATAATTTCCTTCGTACTGGGAACCTGCCAAATTTTGTTGAATGAGTGTTTGAGTAGACTTCGAATGCGAAAAATAATTTTTGCAATGGTCAGCTGGAAGTCAGACTTCTGGCTCGCATTCCTCTTCTGAGGTGTACATCATCGACTTTTTTTTGATTTAGGCTGATCATTATCAGTAGATGAATAGAAAAGAAATTAATATGGAAGTTCACATGTAAAATGAATTTTATGATTCAATATAATGACTTTGAAATTATCACTAATTTTACAGCGTTTTCAAACTTTCAGTGTTTGATTTCTTCCGTTGCCATTATTCTTTATATGTTGTGGGATATCAGTTAACTGAAAATAGGAATAAATGTGTACTTGATTCATATCATGCGATTTATTGAAAGCAGTTATGACTAATCGTGATGTTGACATTGGAGTTCTTAATTCATTAACTGATTTGTTGAATTTCAATTTGACATTGATACTGCATGTTGAATAACTACTTCTGTTTGTAATTCCTTCCCTTAACTTTTCCTTGCCTGCTTAAATTTTTATTCTATAATATATACATTTCAATTATAACAATGATATTGATGCATGTAGAACTGCATTATCAAATTTCACTTTCTTCCGTGTAAGATAGTAAAACTCATTATGAATTGATGATGCAAAGTAAATGATTATGACTTGCAGTCAGTAATGAAAATAGTGATTCAAAATAGCTATAGAATTTAAATACAAGGACATGCAATAAATATCGGGTGAAACGAATGTAGAGAGATTTTCCAATGCTAATATGACAATGACGGTTGAGTACGTTTGAAAGTGAAGAAGAGATATAAATAGGTTTTATGCGTTGTTTGTACCATTTTCCGCCAATATGCGGTAGAAATTAATGTATTATACGTATTTGAAAATATGATATTTATTGTAGTAAATAAAGCTTTGTGGGCATATGACATTAAAATAGGATATCAAATGATGCAATGAGTACTCAAAAAGTATACTGTGAAACATAAATTGTTATGATAGCAATATTATGTGTTAGAAGTACATGAGACCGTGAATAGATATTGAGATGTAACCTAACTACAATCGTTTTTGGCCCCTTGATAGGTGCTATCATTTTTACAACACCTGCAAAATTCAACATTGGTAATATTGTAAAAGACAACTTCTTTTAAATTCAAATTTATTTTCTATCTTATTTTTCTAATTTGAAACAATTTGATGATTTTCTCAAACTCAAATTTTTTTTGATAAAATTGTTCGTTTGAATAGTGCAAAATTTCAATGAAACATTTTGAATAATCGCTAAGTCAAATGAGGAAAAACTGAAATATATTTGTAAGTTTCTTATTTTTCAAATCGGACTTTCTATTATTACTTTAATTTCAAAAATTTTTACCTAGATTACGATCTTGTTGTACCATAAATGTATCTTGGTTCACTTTATCAATCTTATACTCCACTGATAACGGCTTATCTATTTGCGCTCGCACACGAGAAACCTGTGATAACGATATTTTCTGTTAATTATATACAAGAATAAATTTTACACTAATTCTTGTTGTGTAATTTTATCTATCATCTTACTGCTTTGAAACTTTTTTACGATAAAAAATATGTTAAATAAAACACCGGCTAACTTCAATCGGATATCTTATGTATGTGGTGGATGGTAAACCTCTGAACTGATATAATATCTCTTGGGTATGATTACTGATACAGATCGGATCATTTGGATAACATCGTTTTAAGCAAGAGTAGCCATCATCCACCGAACTGCAATCCATTTAATTTCTTCGTTTTAGTCAGGTTTGTTTATTCAATATCAGAATGGTGATGAATTATTAAGTACAAAAGTACAGAAGTAAACAGTGAGTATCCATGAACTATGATGTGAATGTGGTAGATTTACTGAACTAACAAACTTATAATTTATCCTGGATGCTACAATTTTCTGTTTCACTTTTCTAGTTTGAAAAAATGACGGTTTTCTAAAACTCGAATTTTAATGCTAAATGATATGTAACTTTTATTTTGGAATTTGTACGATATTACATAATGAGCTTATTTCAATTAGAAATTAAGTTGATTAGTAATAAGCAAGCAACTTAATCTATATTAGCAAAACATTCCAGACACATCATGAATCAGCAATTTTTCCAATTTTTAAATTTCCATTATTTCCATCTTCCACAGACTATCATCGAATAATTTGTTAATTAATGTGCTGGTTATGCTCTTGTAGTTTTATGTTAGATTAAAAAAGATGCATGCATACACACATATTTTATCAATTTATCAAACCTAACACCCAATGCAATAGCTAATCTGCATGGAACATATGTGAAATAACGATGAAATCTTTTATGTTATAGAGATATATAAACATGAAAAAAAAATTCTCTAAACATCATCTATAAGAGATAATCCAATAATAAGGCACGTCAAAGCCATTAACTTGAAAAAAAAAAAAAACAAATATAATTAGAATGAATTGAGAAACATCATTACAGTACATGAGATCAATATTAGAAAAACCATCATATGAAACATTCTTGACTGAGCTTATGAATGCAAATTAAAAAGACTGATCGGTGTAGCATTCAGTAAGCCATCATTAATTGCCAATTTTGATCACATTTCAAGCTTATAGAATGTTGAGGTCCTTGAAAAATTTCCAAGAATACCTTTGTAAATGTATTCACAAAAATAAAAGAAATATCGAACAATCACTTCGATGTTATCATTAAACAAAAGCATTATAAGATGAAAAAAAGTTTTTTCTTGAATGAACTATTTATTGTAAAAATTATTTCGACTGCTTGTTAGTAGCAAAGAGTGATAGACAAACAAGATGAGCTAAACAATAAAAATCGTCAAAGAAATACCGATACAGATAATGAATACCGTATCGATCTGTGTCATAAATCGTTAAAATTTTTTAACATTACTAGGTTATTAAAAAAAAAAAATCATAGGAAAGACATATATTAGTGCGATTGACTAATTCATCAAATTAAGCAAAGTTATGAATTACAAATAAGAAGAACTGAAGTAATGAAAAACACTGATAGCCAAGTTTCATACACGTACCAAATAACACCAGATAAAAACGAACATGCTTTTTTTCTTATTTGCTTGAAATGGAAGCGAAAATAGATGGTCCTAAGGATGTTTCGTTATGAACCTTCAGTCAAGAATATATAAAATGCAATGGAATTTTTGTAAATACTATTTTGATAGCTTAGTTAAATATTCAATTAAAAATAAATTCGTCAGAGAATTTTGAAGATTCAATCATTAACAAACTATTTAGATGAGATCATAAATTAGCATAAAAAAATATCCACATAATACATGCTTGATCCCCAATTTAATGCAACGAAGGAGAAAAGGTCACTAACTAACTCCTAACTGACCATAAATATGTCAATTGTTTAAATGTTTAAGATAATTATTCACTATTTTTTTGGGGTATTGCAATATGCATTAATCAAGCTAAGAATTATAAAAAAATATCCACAAGTTTCTCCATCTTCTATAAATCTACCGCTTTCTAAAGTAAGACCAATTTTGTTATTTATCTAGCTAAAGTTAAATTGTCTTAATTTTGAAAATTTCATGCAGTTAAATTTTCAGAAAGAGGGGTTATTCGTTGTCTACGATGTGCAGCAACGTTGATTACCAAATTAGCAATATGTTTACTCTGAAATACACCACCAATATTAAGCCTCAAAATAAGCTCCAAAATGACCTCCTGCGGTCCATCCAGCGAATCTCTTAGAGCAATTATTGCTCCATTTTTCTCCTCACTTTTTTGCAAGAGAAAATTACTTCGAACTGCTGGTAACACATAGAATTTTTCTGAAAAAATATACACACCAGTCCTTCTAGAATAGAAGAACTCTCTTAGACTATGAAAATAAATTTTATGTAAGCGTTCTTTTGATTTTATGCATGTTTGATTGTTATAAAATCTGGCTCAATTATTTTATAGCACTAATAACTTTGAGTAATGTAAAAGCAGGATAGGATGAAATTTCAAGAAGATTCAGAATGCATTGTGAAATATATTAAACAGTTAAACTGAATCACTGATGCTTTAAAATCTTTTTTATACTTATGAAATAAGCCAAACTCTAATTTAATATACAGCAGCATCTCATCACTACTGAAATTGATATAGGTAAAAACAAGTTTATGTAAGAAAAAAACCTGGTATGGCGCTTTTCAATTTCAATTCGAACTGAACACTGCTTGAAGGTGATGTCGGACCACGAACAGTAAAGAGTGTGATGGAAGTTCGTCTTGATGAAATTGGTTCTTGTCTTGGTATGGATGTAAACTCCCAACTTATACGTACTGCATGATTTTTACACGCTTCTTCAGTTAATGAATCGCATAAATGATTCAGTCGGTTACAGCGACTAAATTACGAAAAGTGAATTAAAAAATCGATAACATGCAATTAAAAAGTTATTAGTATGTTCATTCATAAGTTAGTGGTAATTTTAGCATCAAATTCTTATTCTTGGACTGTTGGATAAGCAAAAGAAGAATCAAACGAATGGTAAAGATTAAACAAAAAAACCATGCTAGAAATTTAATTTAATTAAAGATAGAAATTTAATTTAAACATTTGATAAATGTCATACTTTTTATAATTTTTGTCGTGCACATAATTTGGTGGGCAACGTATTACATGACATTTAAAACTTCCCAATGTATTTACACAAATCTGATTGCTTCCTTGACATTCACCTTTTACGCATTCATCAATATCTGCAAGTTAAGTTATTTTCAGAGAATATGGTCAATCATATTGATTTCATTTTATCATTCGAATTTTATAAATGACTTCAAAAGTACCAATAAAAAATCTTCAAAAATTTTTCTATTTAAAAATTAAAGACAAAATTATCAAAATAGTACTCATCTTTACATGTTCTACCATCTTCTTGTATTTCATAACCAGCAGGACACTGACATTTGTAGGAGCCTGGAGTGTTAATACAGTTGCCCATGCAAAGATCATCACCTTCAACATAGGACTTAATAAATCAATCAAGTGTTATTTATATAAACTAATTAAAATGTAAATATATACCTGAATCAGCCCAAAGAGTACATTCATCGATATCTTCACAGATAATTCCATCATCACCGAGGCGATAGCCACGTTCACAAATGCATTGATAACTACCAGGTATATTGATGCACTTCTGTGCACAATTTGCTATGCCAAGACTACATTCATCAATATCTATAGTTTGAAAATTTGCAGTTTGTCATATTTGAAAATTTGAGCACACATTAAAATCTTTTGTGAAGGAAAAAACCACAGTACCTAAGAAACAAAAGTTCTTTCTCATTACACACTGAACAAATTTAATAGATTAATCTTTCCTGAAAAGATTTTGGAACCTCAGAGAGGTGAAAAGGAAGTGGAATAGCTTTGTTATGAGCTCAAATCTTCCAATTTGAATCGAATTTCACTTATTTTCTCTATCCCACTCTCTAAATATTTCTATTTCCATACATTTCAAAATAGTAATAATTATTGATCAAGAAAAATTCTATTAAATCAACTAACCGTCACAATTTCGTGCATCTTTCGCAATATTAAAGCCATCTTTGCAATGACATTTGAATGAGCCATATGTATTCTCGCAAGTTGCATGCAAAGAACAAACATGTCCCTCAAACTTTTTACACTCATCCACGTCTTCGCAGCGTTTCGTCTACAACGTATTATTTATTTTCATAACATACACTTTTCATAGTTAAAATAATTGATTAAAAACTTTTATCAGCTAATATTATAAAATATTACAAAATTGCTCAATTGATATAATCATCATTTTGATCTTTATACTCTTTAATTTACCGTATCATTGAATTCAAAACCCGCTGAGCAGCGACATTTATAGCTACCCAACAAATTGATGCATTGTTTGTCACCACACAAATGAGTTCCATCGGTGCATTCATTAATATCTGAAGTATGAAAATTTGATATAACAATAGTAAAAATCACTAATATCATAAAAAATTGATTTTTTTTTTACTTTCAATAACATATATTATAAAATTTTTTCATCTTAAGATACACTTTTGCGTGTTACACGTCATTGTCATTAAAATTAAACAAAATCCTACGATATCAATCAATTAGCATATTATCAATCATTACATACCTGCAAAAAATTACAGCAAATTTCTGCAATATTAATTTTACTGATAATATTTTTGCTACTCCATCTTGGAAACAATGCTTTTTCTTACATTCAACAATATTTACCAATACAGAATCCAGTATTTCGATCCATACGATAACCACTTGCACATAGATTTCCTCGTTCCTGACAGCGAAATGATCCAGGAGTATTTATGCATTCTTCAAATTGTCTACATCGTCCCGCTAATTCACACTCGTTAACATCTGTAAATTCGGACATTATCAAATAAGCATCCCTTTTTCAAAGCAAGTTTTTGCTTTTGTTAAATTTTTAAAAAGTTTCATTTTCTTTTTTTGCAAGGAAACAAAACATTCGTATGAAAATTGAAAAAGGAACCTTCACAACGTCCTTGAATTGGTTTATAACCAATGGGACAGTCCATATTTGTGCATTCACCTGTTCGTGGATTCATCAATTCACCTTCGGCACATTTTTTTGGATCACAACGATAGCTACCCTGCGTATTACGACACTGGTACAATGGTCCACAATCATGAGAACCAAGGTTGCATTCATCCACATCTATCAATAGTTACTTGTTAAAATTGATTAAATTGATAGCTAAAAGTTAAACCTATTTATTTGTTCTAAATCACATGATATGTCGAGTTTTTCCGTAAGAATCATTTAGGGCAGTAAAATAAAATGAAACAATTCATTTCTTGCAAAAATTTTTTAAAACGATATATCTCATTTTCAATACTATATCATTATTAAGATAAGAATTAGAGAAGCGTATTGTTGTGATGATGAAATCAGTTTATATTTGCTATCAATATTAATTATTAGTTTTATTGACTATTAGACAGTGTTAACTAAAATTGTCACAATTAGTATAAGAATTTTTGAAGTATTAATAAAAATGAATATAAAACACAAAAAAAAAAGGAATAGGTTAGAGAAAAAATAAACCAATGCATTGTTCAGTATCACTATTCAACGCATATCCGGTACCACAGGATAATGTTCGTATGCATTTGAATGAGCCAGGAGTATTTAAGCAACGTTGACTTTCCAAACAATCATCCGCTAGTAGTAAGCATTCATCAATATCTAAGATCAAAAAAAAACCATAGCCAGATATCAATCAGAATTTGAAATTGTTGGTTTACATTCAAATTTCGGAATTTTTTATAGTTTTTAAAGCGAGTTATTTGATTTTTTTTTATTTTGAAAATTTACAGCAATATATATGTTTAAATTTATGATGACAAAGTAATAACTTATTTAAAAATCCATTAAGTAATTTGACATCAAAAATCCAACTTATAACTGTCAGAAAACATCAACAACACTAATTGTCAGACAACAACACTAATTTCAGAATAAATTTAAATATTTTTAAATTAAAGAAGAATAAAGAAAAAAATAGATAACCGACATTTGCATTTGGTGCAAGAAATTACCTACACAAACGGAGCCAATATCACTCCAGTAGAAGCCCGGTAAGCAGACGCAGGAGAACGATCCAGGTGTATTGAGACATAATGAATTAGGCAATGGGCACACTGAATCCTGTGTGTCGCATTCGTTTATGTCTAGAAGCTTGGCTTCTTGGGTAGCAAAAAAGGAATTAATGTAGCTGCCAATTATAATATTAAGGGGATCATCAAAAAGCAAAAATCTGGAAAGCAAATGGTTGAAGTTGGAAAAAAAAATCTAATTCAAATAGATTTCAATTTATTAACGGTGCAAATGAAGCAACAACGGTGTAGCACTTTTTTTTGACCATTTATCTTACTATTAACGTAAATTACTTTCACTATCGATCTATCAATGGTTCTTCATGCTTTCAAATACCCCAGCACTTACAGCACGAAATCAGAAACTGCAAGAATCCTATCTATTATCGTGAATGGTACTGGGTTTTTTGAGGAAAAAAATTGATAGAAATTTTTCTCGCCGAATAGGCAAGCATAATATCCAACAAAATAAATTGACGCTTTACAAGCGAAAAAATTTTTTCTAGTGAGTTTTTTCGTTTTTCAACCTTCTAGAAAATGACACTTTGAAACATATCAATTTAAAGAGCAGCTGCGTAAGGAACAATTTTTATGATAGATGTAACATTTACAATTAACCAACTAGCTAGTGACTATGATTTTAAATATGTTAAAAGTTGCTAGAAAGCATGCAAAATGCAATGTGCAGGCATACGGAATGTGATATGACATTTGTTACTAACAGTCGCTTTATAGTTGAAAATTTTTGTAAAATTAATAATTTCTGAAAAAATTAAATTTTCCAAAAATGATAGTTACAACAAATATGACAATATAATGAATTAATTTGCAATGATGATATAAGAACACATAACCAGAAGAAAATGAATCAAAAAAAAAATTGTAAGATTTTAAAATAATATTATTATCTATGCAGTGTCCTAAAGGTATTAGGATATTTGATATCCTATGAGATTATGTGTACTCATGATACTATCAATAAGATAATAATCCTTCGTTAAATAACGCTATTCCCTACCGGTAATTTTCTCGTATTCGTTCAATCGGTACACAACTAGTACTGGTACTCAAGTGAAATTCTCTTACACCACCTCTTCGCAATTAATTCACTTTATTCAAAGACTATAAAAAAAAAGAGAAAGAAAAAAAAAAACATACTCCTCAATGGTTTAAATATTTTTTGATAAAATGCAAGAAGCGTTTCATAGCGTTGTGTTGAATGATAGGTCAATTGCAGTGCAGGGTTATCAAAAAATTAAGCACATGCAAGACAGTGCAACAGAAAGATGCGATGAAACACCTTTAGGTTAGACCATATGAAAAAATTCGCTAACCGATACATGAATAACCATCCGGTCCTAATTCATACCCAGGACGGCAGGAACATTCTACCATGGTACCTCCTCGATCCGCACATATATGTTCACATTTTGCTGATATGCAACGATCTCCAACATGCAACAAATCTACCAAATTTGAATGATCTGAAAATATTTAATTTTCCAATGATATTTATGTTTATTTGTATGTCGATTTACATAAGCAAGAATAAACTATCAAACATATTTTACATTACTTCATTGCATACAGAAAGTAAAATATAATTACTGATTCTCAAACTATTATAACTTCATTATGGTTTATACGGTCTGGTAGATTTTTTTAGACCGGATTTTTGAGAATTTCACTTTTTGAATCCTAATTCAGAATTTATGAGCACATGAGAGTTTATTCGACCAAAGATATTTGCATTGCTTGTATGATTTCATCATGCCCTTCTAGAAAGATGTCAAGAGAATAATTATAAACTTTCATAACGTTGATGCTGTAAAACGTGTTTTGATTCTGCGTCTTCCGAACAGCACTGATGAAAAGATCGTAAACATTCTGCACCAAAACCACTTGGTGCTATACAATTTTTATCATTTTGTAATAATTCTTTAGCCAAAAGGCAGCATTCACAACATTCCTGTAGTAATAATGATATGTTCAATTATTGTATAAATTAAAATAGAAATTATAATTGAGTAATATAATTTAGCTTGCATGTAAAACTTTTTTTAAAAATTATTTTGTAATAGTTCATTGATCTTTTTCTTAACAATGCATAAAGAATAATGTTAATTGATAATTAATTAATTACCTTACGAATTCCTCCACCAACTTGATCAATATTTGATGAGCATTGATCTTCTTTTTCAGCCATTTTTATACCATAATTGCAATTATGTTCCAGCAATGTATTCATACAACATATTGATGCTGTCAGGACACAAGTATTTGCTGTTTGGTTGAGATTTATTTCAGTGCATGATAATGATTGTTCAAAATGTCTCTTACCACTTGTACAACAATGTGGTAATTCACTAGCATCAGTGAAAGCTATAATTTTCACTCTTAGCTGTAATTTTTTTCTCTCTCATATGAAAAATTTAAGCTTTGATTTTTATTGTCAAATTAAAAAATTTTCAATTGCCAATATCAAAGAAGCGCAATCTATTGTTGCGATCTAATTGTATTTGTTACATTAGCGCAACGATACTATTTCACCAAGAAATAGTTGATACAAATATTCTTAGGTCGAATGGAGAAATATAGTAAGATGAAATAGATCATTTTATTTAATTTGATGAATAATTTAAGTGCTATGTAATTAAACATCTTCTTTGATTAACCATTAGCAAAAACAAGCATCTATTAAAGTGGCATCGATTTGAACAATCAGTGATTATAAGATGATGCTATCCAAAGAAGCAAAAAAACTCCAAAATAACCTACCAATGACAAGCATAAATGCTAGAAAATTTGGATTTCTGGTCAGTTGCCACATCGAAAACTCCACAACATCTTGAAATATGCATTAAAATTATTGAATCTTATCAAAATTACTTTTCTTCAATGATAAACATTTCGGAATAAGGCACTAGGATTGATATATTATTATGTACACAAAAAAAAATGAAAACTAAAAATATTTTACAACTATCACGATAGGTTATTTCATCAAAACAAAATAGTTCTTTTTTTTTTTTTTTTTTGGAAATTGACACCAATTATCACACTGTAAACGATTTCTTCTGTTCCAATTTACTTAGCTAACACAATGTACAACATTTTTGTGATTTTTTTTTACAATTTTAATATATCATGTTATACTATATGTTAAACCTACTATCCCCTTCTACAGTATCGATGAAATGTCAGGGTTTGCATATATGCACTTAAATGCTATTTATTCAATAAAAGATCACTGATAATATAAATATTTTATTTGGAAGAGAGCGATGAAGAAACGAAAATTCCACATTAACAAAAAAAAAAAACAGAAAGTAGAAGTTTCGCTTCTCAGAGTACTGTATAAGCTGTTGTGAAAGAGAAAAGATATTATTTGATCAGTTAAAAATATGAAATGAAAGAGAGGAGAAAAAAAATTGAAAAATTCAATATGTTGCATTGATGCAAGCAAGCAGTAAAAAGTGTGAATTGCGTGGTTCCTTCCACTAATGGATCAACGCTTCCTGCAGCATACAGTTGCTATTTAACGGCTATGACAAATGATGAGCTGATAACATTTGTGACAGTAGCAGATGATTTATTCAACTTCCAACTTCCCTCTTTTTTCTTCTCGGCTCAAAGTTGAAACAGAACGAAAACTGAGGAAAAAGTGAAATGAATGATATGTGTGTGTGTGTGTGTGTGTGTGTGTTTGTGCATGTGTTGCTTGTATGTCATTTTGGTCTGACTCGAGAATTCTTGGCATCTGCTTTTCTCTTTTTCATTTTATCGCTTCATAACATATGGCAATTTATATTTCCTCTCTTAAAATGAAAGAATGAACTGCTACTATTCATTTGGCGCTATGTTGCTAATGTTAATTGGTGACACATCATGGCCAGATAACTATTTTAGGCTGAACAAATTACATACATTACAGGAATTATTTTCATTGAATTATGGTTATGAATCAATGATGCATTTTTAGCTTTTCATACAAAACAGAAATATGAAAAATCATAGGTAAAGTTGTACTGGAAAATATAAATGAAATAATCCGCACTGTTCAATTAAAAAAAGCATAATCCTGAAATATTGATAACTGTTATCACGACAAGAATTATTCACCAAAGCGAATACTACCAAATAGCAACTATGATAGATATAATAACTATTATTAACAATATTTATTCCTAAAACTTCAATACAAGGATCACTATTTATGTAATCAAAATTTTCTATATCCAATACATTCCAATTTTAAATATTCGATTAAGCAACTTAGCAAATGAGCCATTCAAACTTGAATAACGATATTCCGGAATTCGGGCTTGTCAGCAACATAATAGTTGATAGTTAGTTATGTAATGAAGATAGGGAGAGGGAATAATGTTTGTGACAAATAATCCAAGGTTGAAATACAAAAAAACAAACACTTTAACAGCTTTAATAGTAAAAATTGTCTAGCAACAAAAATGTTGATGATAGCAAGCACTGACAAGAAACAGATAACGCATTCAAGAAGCATACATTATTGCAACCACTGTTTATCAGTTTAACAATAAATTCAACTTTGATAATGCGTACAGACGCAGACATGTATACATATAAGATGTATACATATACATGTATATACAAGTAATAAAGAAATTAAATTCGAAATAAAAATTAATAATAAAATAGAGGAGAATACGTATGTGGCGTCTAAAGTGTAAAATGAAAATGAATGAGTGAAGAAGATACGTTGAGGAAATGCATTCCAAGGCTGACTGCATTGACTGATGTCCCCGAGGAATATGCTTCATGCTTTTAATCTTCAATCTTCATACCGATGATTAGCCTTCCCGAAATAGAAAATGATCAAATATCTGCATTTTGATTATTTTAATTCCTAACATGAAATTACTAATTGCTTAAAGATGAGAAATTATGTATTGTTTAGTGCAAATGAAGTATAAAATAATAGTATATAAAATTTTATCATATTCAGATACACCGTATGACATTTCAATCTTTCATTCATATCGAATTTTTTCCTTTTCACTTCTGAATGATCCTGATTTCATTTAGTTGTGCTAATTTTTTTCCTTTTTCTATTAAAAAAAAGGATTGATGTAAGTAGAAATGGATTTTACATTTCGTATTTTACTATATAATCTTCTGATAATAGTTTTTATAGCATGAGACGAAAGTAAAGGCTAGTGGTTTGAGATTCCAGTGGATGGAAGATCGATATTATGACATAAAGCTTACCAGGAGAAATCATGAAATTGAAAAGGCAGTAAAAGAATCGAAATAGAAAATTACCAGAATTAGGCGTCACCGTAATTTTCTGGAATAGTATGGAATACTATCTGAGCATAATATTTCCAGCTACTCTATTAGCACATTATTGTGGCTTAGTTAATGTGGAATAGAAAAAGCCAAATTTCATCAAAGCCAAGCTAAATGCAAAAGGTTCCTTCCCATTTCATGGCATCTTCTAAAGTCTAATCGCTGCGATTGAAAAAATTATGCAATTTGGTAAGCTAAATGAACATTATTAGATTTATTCTCTATCAGTATCATTACCTTTGTTTTCTGCCTTCACCTTCGATATGCAGTGGACATCTCGAAAGTCGGAAGATTATTTTTCATGGCGTCCTGCAATATCATCTCGAGGCCGCACTATGATGTGTCAGACGCGCGGGTTATGAATATGAGGGGGTGGGAGAGGGAATAATGGTGGCGGGGGTGGTTGTGATTAGGCGGTGTTTTTTGTTTTAAGTGTGAAAAGTTGAAGTGATGAGTGCTATAAAAAGGTGGATATTGTGGGGCGATACAGGACATGGATGTTACAAGATTTCCGAATAATTGAAATGAAACTAGCTGGACAACAGTAATTTATTCCTGTAGACGGTTTAGGGCATTATATTGAAGGCCTTTGCAAATAAAGATATCATTTGCTTCCCATTTTCATGTGTAATTTCATCCCTTTCTATCTTTTATTTCCTTATAAGCAGAACATAATCTGAAAAAATTCGAATATTAAAATGCAAAGTTTATCTCAGCGTCATACTCTTTTTAAATTAATAAATGAAAAGTTACAGCTATTGAAATGAGTTCAACGAGTTCATTTTCGAAGTCATCAATGGACAAATTAGGATTAAAAAAGAAGTGCAGAGAAGGAAAAGCAGAATATGATTATTATCAACGGAATGGTCAATCCCTTACACGATTTGTACTATCAGATGGTTTGTTTCTTTACTAATGCATGAATTATCGTAATTGCTCGCTTCCTTGGCACAAAAAAAGCGCAGAAGATCTTATATTTTATATGAAAAAAGTGGAAGTTTCGAAATTGTTTTATGAAGAAAATGTTGTATGGCTTTCATAGCTACTTACAATCGAATTTTCACATTACCAAATCCAAAATCCTCGGAAATATCCAAAGAAATATTGTTAATGTATTATTTATATCTAATAATTATAATTTCAAATGATCATTCACTCCATTGTTCTTTCTTGTTTTATGTGTTGTGTATTTACTAGCGGCAGAAATGCATACTTTTGCTGTCAGTTAGCTTCCCCAACACAGGTTATTTTATTTCAGCCTATTCGCTGATCAAGTTGCTATCAGTGATCCCGACTACTCCATTTTCAGTGGCTAGCATAATGAAATTTCTATTGTAAATCAATAATGTCAGATGCCATAACATTTTGTTCAGTCCAAGCATCTATCTACTGAAACTTGATGTCGTCTTTATTATGTATTTTCTTGTATGTCACATATTTGAGGTGAACTTCCCGAGAAACAGCTTCACTTACTTCGCCATCCAAAGACGGGTAATGCAACATTATATGCAATTGGAAATGAGAAAGTAGAAGAATTGTTAAAATTTGATGACGGTTTCAGGTATAGTTTGGAAAAGCTTGAAAGTTGTGTGACAAGTTAATTTTATAATGTGGCACTTGAAATTGAATGGTGTAGTTTGATGAATATTTCTATTTTAGATAATTTTAAGGTGTTGAATTGGAATGCAAACACTTTTTTTAATAAAAAATATTTGAAATGAAATGATTAGTTTTTGTCAATGTGCACTTCTTTTTCTGCATTACAAAATTTTTTTTTGAGGTCGGTTCTACTTGGTGATAACGTGGTTAGTAATGGTTCACTAATTTTATTAGTGCCGGTGAATCCCGCAGTGCTGTTGTTGCCTTACTTGCAAAAATATGCGAAGGTAATATTTTATGATCATTTATTTAAAAAAACGACGCATGAGCATTGGAAGCCATTATTTTATTGCATCAGTGGGTATCTTTTCCCCGAGGATTGTTTTATTGTATTGGAAAACAATTCTTTGGCGAGCGTAACAATTTGTATAAAAAAACAGTTGATATGAATCATTCGTCGCTTTATTATGCACAGAAGTAAAGGAATTGTGTGTTTGAAAATTTGTAATTTTAACAAAACTGTCTGACAATTGAGATATATAAAATCGAAATATTTTTATCATAGTTTGAGACATGCTCATTGAATTTAAATTCTTTACAATATTTGTGCTTTTTGTAGGATGATTACGTATCATTGAAGGATATTTTAATGGATGATTATTTTCCATCTATAAAATTGCTTGAGAATGTTAAAGCTGTGAAATCATCGTTGAAGCATGCTTGTCATTGTAAGGGTTCGTATTCCTCTTAAATTGTTATTGATCGTTTTTCAGTATCTTTTTTTTTGACTTTCAATAGTACTACTGTGATATATTGTTTTGCTTAGAAAATGCCTAAAAATCCATAATTCACTTCAAATTTAGAAATATCAAATATCGAAACATACAAATACAGTGAATCTTTGCTGGTGGATTATTTAATAAACAAGATAAAGCTTTTGAAAAAAACGGACAACTGTAGTAAGTTTTCGGTAAACTACATTATGGTTAGTTGCAAGAAATAAGTAAAAATGTTTTTCAACATCTCAACACAATTTGAATTTTTTTTTTGGCAGTTTAGCTCTTTCTCTGTGAAGTTCACACTTTGCTTTTTGATCCATTTTGCAGTTATTTATATTTGTATAAATTTTATCTTTTGAAATACTGTTGATTACGGTAAGAATTTTGAATAATTTAAGAAGGAAATAAAAAAATGTACTTATGTTCATGGAAAAAAGTGGAAAAAACAGATCGATGAAGCATCTAGTTGTTTATAAATAGAGTAATTCGGCAATGATTTGGTTTCATTAATTTATCTAAGTTTTTTATAGAACAAAGTATTAAGAAAAATAACAATACCATATTGGTAATATCTTTACTATCAGTCATCTGTTGTTACAAGCTCATATACATATCTTTAATATGCCGAATTCATGAATAGGTGCGTCTTTTGTAAAAGTTCTTTAGAATCAGATTTCGACTGTGCTGTTTGCGGTATTTTGGAGGAGAATCTTCCAGATGATATACTGAGGTTGGTAGAAATCGATTTTACTCATGAAGGAAATGAGGGTGCGCCACCGAATAAACGTCAAAAAACCAGGATTTTGAAAGCAGGGAAAGGAGAGATAAAATAAGTGGAAGTGATATCAGACCATTACAAGCAACGGTAGATAATATGCAAGGAGCAACAATTTTCAATAGCAAGAAAACTTTTTGAGGATTGAATTTATGGAATTTTCTTTAATATTCTGAGACTATTTCGAAAATTATGTGAAAATTTTGCTGTAAATCTTATTGTTGCAGTAACCAACCCTTACATCGTCACAACATTTTTATTTTAAATTAATTGTAGAATTATGCAAATGTAAAAGAAATTTTTCACTAGTCACTGAAGTGCTAGTCAAATACATTCGCTTGAATTGAGAAGTGGCAAAGTATTCACTTAACAGTTGCCTTCTAAATTAATTTGTTCAGATGATTTATTCGTATACGACTCTTATCATTATTTTTTCAGAAAATAGAATTTATTCTCGCAATTGTTGCAAGTTTACGAACGAGATATTCCAAAAAATTGTCACTTTATACTGATGCGAGTAATCTGCACCTCCTATAAAGAAATTACTTCAAAATGAATGCTTACAACATAAACTTGTTCTGTAATACAATCCGTCATTGTTTGTCATGTTTTTGGCTCGCCTTTCCACTTTTTTAAAATAAATTTTGACTAAACTTGAATGAAATATGTCCTAGGTAGTGTCTTTGTATGCTAAGATGGTTTATGTGTCGGAAGCCTATGAATTACGTAGAACAAGGTAATTAATACAGCAATATCGGTCTGATTAGTGTATCTTTATTGTTGTTCTTTAACTCAGTGGATGCTCTTTGATTTGTACCATAACGTTACTGTAGAGCAAATATGGAAAAAGGAACACTGAACATTGAGTTTGCGATATCAATAGATAAAGGTGCAATATGCGTATCTAAAATGATTCATATGTTTCAATCATAGAATGTACGAATATATGCTAAAAGTTGACTAAAACATCTTATGACAGAAATTATCTGTTCTTATTTGTCATATCGCCTATAATTTTGTTCAGCTTCCCGCACAACTGATACTGGTTACTCATAGCAGTTGGTTCTTGACTATGGATAAACTGGATAAAGGCTTGGTGAAGATAATGCGAAATAAAGCGACAGGGACTGTTGCCATTTTTGAACGGAATGTGGGTTTTTTTATGCTCACTTTAATTTTTATACGCTTGGTTGAAGCATATTTTCAATGAACGTTGTGTTCATATATTTTCTCCAAATGATAAGTTGGTCTTTTTATTCTTGAATGTTCTCTATATTCGTTAGATGGTTACTTGACTTTAGGAATTTTATGCGTGCTATGATAATGATGCAATTTTCATTGCAAACAATGTTTTTTGTAGCGAGGTGGGTCTTCGACGATGCCGAATTGGTGAGTAATCAGTTTCTCTAAGTTCAGTGCTAGTATGAAAAGTATTTTTCTGAAGGAAAAAAGTACATATTTAACATTAAATTGTCGTTAATGAAATTAAACAGTATTCCATCAATTCCTAACTATAAAAACTCTGTAAATAAGTAATAAATGCATTGACTAATAAATGCTTGTAGATGAAACCGAATTAATGTATCATGTCTTGAATAACGCGCAGTATTTGCGTGTTATTCACGATGCCATCTTAGTGCAGAATTATCGTGTGGAAGTATATGCTGCAAGTGATGGACAGTGGGAGCTTAAAGCGAAGGTGAATTTTCTATTGGTTCAAAGTTTTATCGGATTTTTTAAATGCTTGACATTGCGTTCAAGAAAATGAATGAGGAGAATTTGTGAACTTTAATTATTCGATCATATATATGGACAATTATTAGGAACTAAACGAAATATGGAACGCATCCAGTAATATCATGTGAATTAAATTTCAAACTAAATCCTAGGAAGAAAGTAAAACACCGCTTTGTAACATGTGATTGATAATGTTACGCCTCCTCTGTATCTGAGTAGTTGGAAATGAGAACCTCCTTTAGAGCTCCTTTTTCCAGATATTTCAATAATTTGAAGGCAAGCATTAATTTATTTGTTTTGAGGGGTCACTAGGATGTTTAAATGATTTTGAAGAAATTATTGGTGACAGTGCTGAATTGTACGAGCTCACAACAGTTGCGGCGTTAACTGTGACAGAAGGACACGATTCCACCGAAGTACCGTTATCTGTTATTTATTATTCTGAATTTCGTGAAACTTTAAGTTTCTATCTTTGAACATGAAAAAAGTTTTCAGAAGTTTTCTTTTAGTTGATGATCGGGACTAGATTTCGTAGGTGTTTTCAGAATTTGAAGAAATTTCTTGTTTAGTGCTTGGTTTCTATTGTGTCCTGCAGTGTTCGAGAAATGCAGTTTACAATCGCCGAATTTCTTGATAATAAGCATTTCGTGAATTTGGAGGTAAGTACAAGTGATATCTATATCAATTAAAATTAACATCGTTTATTTGAAATGACCGAGGTTCTGATGCTGATGTGGTCTCAGATCAAATGATTCACAAAAAAATTTTTTAGAAATGTTTGACTGCATTAGTACCCCGAGAATGTTTGCTGGTTTCGAATGAAATGGGAATATCATCTGTCAGTTTATCCGGTGAAAATAATAGTCAGTTGAATACAGCACTGAAAAAAGCTGGTATCAGAAAAGAACTCTTTCAATTTAATGAAGAACTTTCTATTCTGCTTTCTGATCAGATAGCTCAAATGATCGATCCGAAATATAAAGGTAATTTTTTGCACGAGTTGAATTTTCCATTTGTTATGTTAGAGTCTGTTGAAACCTATAGCAGTGGAATTGCTGTTGAGGTGGATTGTTGGAAAATGTTTTTTCCCAGAGCTTTTATCATTTGCAAATTGAGAACAGATTGGAGCAAATTGATAGTGTCAAAATATGTAAGACAGCTCAAGTGTTCTTTGCACAACACTTTTCGAAAGTTAAATTATTCTCTCATTGTATTCTGCGTTATTATCATTAAGAGGAATTTCTATGAAAGGTTTAGTTTGCTTTCTTTCAGACATTCATATTTCAAGAGCGCAGAGAAGTTGTTTTGTAGCACTGATTCAACATTTGCATTTGAATGGTGGTGGGACGAAAAGTGGAAAATTTCAGTTACGTAATTACAAATCGGCAGGTTACATGTATTTGAATTCTGCAGCTGTAAAAGCTCTCGAATTGTTCAGTGTATATCAAGAAGATGGTATTTTTTATTCTTTTACCAGTCATCTTATCACATTTATTTAATTGTTCATTATGTGTAAAATTTTTTGGTATAGTGATAGGCAAAATAATATCTGAACAAAGTACGATAATTGATTAAATTTCAGAAGATTTATTGGATAATGCAGGTTCGCTTTATAAATTGTTAAATAAATGCCGCACTCCTCAAGGACAACGCCTTTTACGTAAGTCTTGGAAGCATAATTATGGTCGAAGTATTTTTTTTTTTAGGGAATATTTTCTTATAGTAACTTCTACTCCTGGTAAGCATAACTTTTAATATTGTCTAAATATAATTATAGGTGAGTGGGTTCGACGGCCTTTACATGATACACGCAGAATTAATGAACGATTAGATGTAGTCGAAGCTTTTGTCAGTAATCCATCATGCCGTGCTAGACTTCATGATGATATCTTACGTCGAATACCTGATATCACAGCAATCACCAGAAAATTGATGCAAAAGAAGGCAGGCTTGCAGGTTCTAATAAATTTTACTTATGTGAATTTTCGATAGCTAGTTCATATATCTGAGGAGATAGAATGAAGAAGTTGGAGTTGTTTCAGCAAGAAAAAGAAACAGGCTTATCATTACTAGTGATTTTGTAAGAAATTAAAAGGGAAGATATCAATTTATTTGAAGGAATGTTATCGGCTTTACCAGATCATCTGTCTGCTAAAACGATTCCATCAAATACTGGATGAGCTTCATGCTTCTTGTGGTTCCTTGGCACCGTCTGTTAATGATTTATGTTTGGTAGGTGTAAAAAGCATATTCTTACAACCCTAAATTTATTCAAGTGATCATAATTTTCAAGTGTCTATGCTTTATTTTGCAATCAGAAACTCGGCATTACAACATATTTTGCAGGAACCACTCGTTTTAGCGCAATTGCAATTTCAAAAGTTCATGGCATTGATTGAAAGTACAGTTGATATAACTTATTTCAAAGAAAATGGATTGTATAGGATTTTGCCAAATATTGATGAAAATCTGCTAACAACTGCTGAAAGAATGTATGAGATTGAAACGAGCTGTAACACTTTATTAAAGAAAGTAATTTTTTTTTAAATTTTTTCATCAACTTGTCGGTTTGTTATGCATGTATCAATTCGATGGTATTGTTTATTATTATTTCAGATGGCTATCTAAAATATTTGCATATTTTTGTTTCTAGGTTTGTTCTGAATTAACTGAAACAGTTAAACTGGAAAATAATGAACATTATGGTTTCCATTTTCGAGTCACTTTAAAGGTAAATTTGCTGTGTAATTTTCATCTAATTTTGCTACTAGATTTTCGAAATTTCGTTCACACGGAAGTATGGGAATTTCCGATTTTCTTATACATATTTGAAAGGAATGATATTTTCAGGCTGAGAAATCAATTAGGCAATCAGGTTTGCATATTCTTGAAACAAGTAAAGGTTCCGGTGTACGCTTTACTTGCGACCATCTGAATGTACTAAATCATGAATATCAGAAACTTTCTTCTCATTATGAATCAGTTCAAAGTAGCTTTATCGACATGGTTGTTGAAACTTGTTGTGAGTTATGCTTTCATCACCCAGAAGTTGTTTTATTTATAGAGATCAAAATATAAAACTTAGAGCATGTTGTCGAATCAGAAATATTTTAGCTGGTTATATTTCAACATTCTGTGAGTTATCTGAAACAATCGCTATAATTGATACTTTGGTCGCACTTTCTATGCTAGCTAGCGGATCTTTTTGTTATGTGAGACCACAAATACTTGATGAAGGTAATTTTGCGAATTTAATTTAGGTTAAGAAAAAACTATACTCAAGATTTGGTCTTAATTTTTATTATTTTTTGCAAATTTGGTACATTTTTTATTTTGATGCACCTAAAATTTCATTACATCAGAAAGATTTGATCATAAATAGTTAAGATGATGTTAGATGAAAAAATATATTTTTTCATTTTGTTGAAGCCTTTCATGAGTTGTTCAGTACAATCAATCTATGTGTGTTTACTTTTAGATAAACAGGTTCTAGAACTCAGAAAGTGCCGTCATCCAGTTATGGAGGCGAATCCGAATTCCCCACAATTTATATCAAATGATGTAGTCCTCGGCAGTGAACAGGGAGGTTGAAATCACTTCTATAGGAAATAATGCAATTGTTATAATGTCTTATAAGTCCCAATTTCTGTCTTAAATTCCAAGGAAACTACGTTGTTTCATAGATGCGGTCCATTGCAGATGGTGCAATGTTTTTGATGCTGACAGGCGCAAATATGGGAGGCAAAAGTACGTACTTACGTTGCTGCGCACTTTCTATCCTTTTGGCACAAATGGGCTCATTTGTACCATGTGAAAGCGCTAGGTTTTCTCTTATAGATGGCATTCACACAAGGTACTTTTTCGCCTCGCTGTTGGTTATATTGATTGCCCACTCAGTTGTGTTTTTTTACGAATGATGCTTTTTCGGTTTTTTTAAAATTTCATAGCAATTTCACTAATGAAATTAGGCTGCTCTTTTTATAAATCTGTCTAAGACAGTTTGCTGATCCCTTTCATGAGCTTTCTTATGGTCTAATCTAATTGAAGACGACTCATATTGCAATAAATACTTCATAGAACTTCAATGAGCAAGTAATATTCTCACATCACAATGATTGACATATAAGTTGATGCAACTCGGTGCTTTAATAAATCGATTATTTATCAACTTGCTAACTTAAAGCACTATAATCAACAGTATATTTCTTTGTTTAGAATTATATCGCGAACATATTTGCGAAGTCAATATTTCAACGTGTTAACGGGATTTTCGAGATATTTATAAACACTTCTTTCATTTAGGATAGGCAGCTGCGATTATCAGTGTAAAGGAGTGTCTACGTTTATGGCAGAAATGAATGATTGCGCATCAATTCTCGAGGTCAATTTTCATATCTGCCTAATTTGGTGCTAAATAATTTATTAAAATAGTTTGTTCCTTAAGTTTTGGAGAACTTTTTTGAATCAGTCTTGCGAAAATTTTATGAGCTGAGAAAATAGTAATGTTTTCTATTTCAAATTGTTATATTTTACAGTCAGCAACATGTCATTCGTTGATTATTGTTGATGAGCTAGGACGCGGTACATCAACATATGATGGCTTCGGATTAGCTTGGGCAATTGCAGAGTTAGTTGTATTTTCTTTTGCAATATATTTTCATTGTCATATCTTTGTTTTTTTGCGGTTAAGCAAATAGAGTTTACAGAGATATTGTTTCACGAGTGAAATGTTTCTGCATATACGCTACGCATTATCATGAACTAGCTGGACTAGGCCGTGTATATCCGAAGCAATTGAAAAATGTTTGTACCGCTTCTCAGGTTGATGAGAACGGACAACTCATTTTGCTTTATAAAATAATATCGGGCGTCGCGGGCCGTTCTTTTGGCTTAAACGTCGGTAAAATGATTGGTTTACCGGACAATGTTCTTCAAGTATGCTGATTTTCAAACCATTATTTTTAGTTCTAGAATTTAATCTTAAACAAGTAAAAGAATCAAGGAAGCCGTACGCTTGCCAATGTTATTCTGAAATAAGATGAATCTTCAGACTGCAAGCGACATGTTGGAGAGGTTGGAAGCAGGGGATTCGAAGTTAAATTTGGAGGAAGAGAAACTGTATAGAATGATCCTCAGTTCTGCAGATGACGAGTTGCGACAACAGATTCTGGTGAATTTGATGAGTGAAGATGACGAATCAATGTGTTCAATCTGATTTTTCAGATGGTGCACATCTTTTGTATTTGATCGCTGTGAATAAAGCCGATATATTATGGTTATGCACGTTCATAGCTCCCAGTCTTGAAACTCCAAGTTCTGTCAACAGAGCCGTGTCTAGTAAATAATGTAGCTGTCATATTTAATGAATTTGATCTCTGACCAAAATGGTGAGTGAGTTGTCACTAACAAAATGCCGGTCACATTCTCTTCGATCCAATTTTTTAACCGTGTTAAAACAAAGTATTCACTTGACAATCTGTGGTTCAGCCTACTCTGTACTAGAATCCTCAACGCTGTCACCGTTTTGTTTATGGCTCTATAGTTGCCATAAGTTGCGTTGGTTGCATTTGATAGCGCATTTTTTTAGAATGTGGTTATTTAAGACAATTACTTTAAACAATCAATGAAAATTTATCATTAAAATTCCTAAATAATTAAAGTAACGAGCATAATATAACTGCTCTACAATAATCAACAAAATATGTATTATTTTGCGGGTACTCCTTGCTTGGCTTCAAATTTTTCTGTATTATTTTGTGCATCCGAATTCAAATGTGGGATGGCATCTTCGTTGGAAGCAGCAATACTAACATGATATTGCGGAGGATCGTAGAAATCACACATTGCATCAGGGCTGGGGTCACGTCCCTAAATTACAAAGGGTTATTTACCGAAATGGAATGGTTGTTTAAATTCAAAGAAACAAAAACGTTAATCTACCTGAAAGCGCCGATAAAGTTCCCTTTGCGGCTGACTAGCTCCCTCGAACAAAATTGCTTTTTTCAGGCGATCACCGGTTGCACAAACGTCATCTTCCTTCTCAAATGTATCATGAATATCCAAAGCCAGCATCTAAAATGAATTCAAGAAAAGAGAAATGTATATGCACATTCACTGAGTTCTTGATCTTTATAATTTTTTTCCACGTAACCATGACATTATCAAAACACATTAAATCACTACAGGCATTGCACTCCCATAACACTCATTACAGTCATTGGAATACCATCAGAATACGTTAACGATGCTTGTTAAATACTTCGAGCTTGCACTATAAATTCAACATACCTCTGCCCAAAGCCGACTGTAATACATAGCCATCGATATATTTTGACCAAAAATTGGAGCAAAAGAGCATGGTTGCATATCTCTCTTTGCATTTTTGAATGCAAAATATTCTGTCAATTTTTGATGATATATTTCCTGCCATGTAACCCTATAAAATGAACCAGTTAAGAACTGACCATTTTCAACAAGATCATTTAAATATTACAAAATAAAAGAGAATATACTCTATTCATATTACAGCTTTTTGACTTCCCAGAGTTCAAATCCGACAAATCAAAACGAGTCCTATTTTTTCTCTAAGAAATGTTACTTATTTTTCTCATGTTTTCTGCATATTCTAACACAAACCAGCCTGCTAAGGTAAATTCTTAAAATAAACATATTAACATCTGGAGTATGTAAAATTTTTCGAAAGAATAAAATGACAGTAACACAAGCATAATGCTAAGGAAAGAATTTACAAACAACTGACTGATCAGTATCTTTCGTGTCGAAGAGAGTGAGGTCAAAGTCTGTCCAAAATAACGCACGATAAGTTTCATAAAAGGTGGAGCGTGATAAGCCCAATGCAATATTATTTGCTTTGGTTTCCGATAATGCTTCACCAGTTTTCTTGAAATTAATACATTACATAAACAATATTTTGAATGTTTCCTCTATTACTAGCAAATTTTTTAGTCTAGGATTTTCCGTTAAGTTACAAGAGTAAGGACAAGAATGAACGATAAGAAACATGAAAACTTACCAGATGTTTGCAGGACAAAGCAGTTAATAATACAGGCTTAAAAATGAAAAACTGCACAATAGTTGGCAGCAGATCAACAGCATCCATATCATGAGCGTGGAAAATTCTCCATGGTACTGTTAAATCTCTATATGGTGATTGAGAGAACAAAAATTGCATTGCACGACCTGCCTATAACATTTAAACCAGCTTGATGCCACATATACATACATACATGCATACATATAGAGAAATTGCAAAAATAATTTCTAAATCTTGTATTTTTTAGAATATAATGGTACCAAGTATTCAGAGTAAGTATAAATCAATTTTACCTATTAGGAAAAGAACAAACGCTGACAACCATTAAATTCATGATATGAAAGTAATCCGAGAATACAATACAACAACTTAATTCGTTCAAACAAAATTCTATCCTTCTATTTATTTAATGAGTTTATTTACGATCAATAAATAATAAATGAGTTGATAGACTTACATAGAAAAGAAGATTCTGTAATTCCTCATAATGTAGAAGTGCGGATGAGTCCGGAGAATTGGATACGCTCAGATTAGAAAAGAGATAAACTATTTTATCCCACCTATTTTCCGTACAATAACCTGCAATTTTTATACTGGAAATAGCATCTGTCCAAAATAATGACCAGTTATCGATAACGACTGTCTCGTAAATAGATGGTTTACACGTCAACACACAGCATGTTATATTCTGCCACGCTTTATAATGTACGGTCAGTGAATCAGTGAATAAATAGGAACTTACTTCGTCCAAGCAAAACATCCCATGTACAGCACTTATTCGGCCGTTCAAAGGGATCGACGTAGAGGCGACCCAAATGCAGTCCTAAAAAGCATACTGGCTAAATAAAAATAATTCCTGGTAGATCAGTAATGTTAATATTGCAGCCTATTTGGGACAAATTAATATTGCACTGCAATGTTCCACGCTAACGCTGAAAGTCAAAAACAAAAAAAAGCTTATCTGATGAATCTGTTATGGAGAAGATCCGAATATCTGGATGACATCGATCAAGGTTGTCTCTGGTAATATCCTTAATAAAATTTAACATTAAACAATTAATATGACAAATGTAATCGATAGATGTGTTAAAAAATAATTCAGAATAGCAACTTTTTACTAACAAGTATAGCACCGCTAATTTGAATATAAAAAAATAGAGGCTTACTTCGAATAAGACACCGAATATATATGAAAAGACTTCCAACATATTCTCAAATGTAGGCCAGAAAGGGAAATGATACATGAGATCCAAGGGATCAACTCTGCAAATTGAATAACTGATCTTTAATAATTCCAAATCCAAAATAAATGGCAAAAATACATTAAATAATTGTAATATAAGCGTTGGTTATTAATAACACAATAAAATTACCCGTGCAAACTTTCCGCCTCTTTACGGCAAATATAATATAGATCCGACGGAGCCAGGGTATAAAGTTTTTCTTCTTCCGCAGCAAAATTGGACCAAGTTTGCATTCGATCATCGAATAATGGTCGCATTCTCCTTGCTAAGCTAAAAAGCACAATTTCCAATAAAGGAAAATGTTAAAAAATACCGCAAATTTCATTATTTTTTTCAGTACTCTTAAATAGAAAAAACCAAAATCAAGCCACGATATCGTTTAATGAATGTCACTGCCATATTTTTGGGAAGTTGTATTTCAAATATCACGGTTTCCGTGACCTTGTACTTTAGCAGACCATCTCAAACTGTAAAAATATTTCTTTAAATAGTGTGCTGCTTTGACAACTCTGATTAAATCATCATCAACTTTTCTCAATAGCATGGTGCTATAATGATTTTAATACAGTCGTAATGAACTTTACTAACGCTTTCGTAAATTTTCGTACAATCTTTGGGGACTCTGCCATTTTGTAAGCCAATCTATATTCAGCATATGTGGCAAACCCAAGCAACGCAGCTTTTTTTCCTCTAAAAAACGTATTATATGCCAAAGTATTCTATAAAAATAAATCTCTAATGTAAACAAAAAATCTATCAAGTTACCTTTCATCAAAGTGAAATGAGGATACATTTGTTTCTTGAGTAATACATCATCCATTTTTTATCATACTTCTCAACTGAGTAATTCTAAGCTTAGCTATGAAACCAAGAAATGAAACATAATTCTTCTGGAATTGTAAACTACGACTCACCAAAACATAAAGGGAGAGATCTGAAATGTTAATTGCAACAGTCTTTATTAAAGAGTAATTGACGTTGCTTGTATTGTCCATAAAGCAATTCTTCTCAAGAACTTACTGATGTTTTCTAATCGTTTCAATTGTTCTTGCATTACTTGTAACACGGGCTAAACTATGTGGCCTTGTAGCACGAGAAATCCATTTATCCCAGACAGTTGCACGAACAGTCTTATCAGAACAGTACGTCAATATTGGCTTTACAGATGTTGCTGTTGCATTAACAAGCCACGGTCCCTCTTCATATTCAGTTCTACAAAATCTATCTTGTAATTTCATTAGATGCTCATAAATATTTGTGAATATTTTTTTGCACTAATATATCGATAAACAAGTATAATTAGATTGCCTGTTTACTGCAAGTTTCTTGAACACTTCGGGAGGTGCATCCTTGAACACTGCTCGGTCTGTAACTTGAATATTCTCCATATCTTCTGAATTTCGCAATACCATTCTAAAACGACAATAAATAACAGACGAATGATCATAACGATTCATGTTACCAAAACTATCCATTCTCATGGGTAAAATCTAACTATAACTGCTCTCATCACATAATACATAAGTTGCAATATGCCAAAATTCCGATAAGTTGTAAGGTAAGAAATGCTTCAAGCATACCTATATCTAAATATATAATGCTCAACGAAACTGTCGTGTCCTGTGAACTGCTCATACTTTTTAGAAGTTTCACCCATGGCTGTTGACTTCATTTGTAGATAATAGAAATCGGCAAGCCTTCGCTTCCATCTCTCTGTGGTTTCATTTCTTTCACAGAGTGTCTACAACTTCTTATATTAAGAAAAGGAAAACATTTTCCACTTCTAAAAATCTCACTTCAATATTAAAGGACATGGGTATTATTCAGCAAAATAAGCTTATTCTTTGTATAATACGAAGTCTCATTAAGGTTAAAGAAACTGTAAGAAGGTGCAAACAGTTTCATGGTTCACTTAAAATTATGTTTTTTAGCGCGGAATTTGCAAAAAAACAAATAGCATGTTTCTTGTTAAAATACTAAGAAAATTACACTTTACTTGGAAGCAAATCAGAAAAGATAACGTTAACCTTGATGGCTTTAAAAAAAACATCGTATTTCCATTTCGCAGAAACTTCACTGATGGCTAATTCGTGAACCTGTAATTAATTATTTGAAAAATTATTCTAATTTTCTGACAAAGAAGAGCCGGAAAACTATAATATAAAAAGGCCGAAAAAAATACACGATTAAATGAATAACTCGAAGACATAGTGTGCAAGCCATGTAACTTACTTTCATGAAATCAGCCTGTAATTCACTAGAAATCGGCCAGTCTGTAATCATTCTAGTCCACAGCGTATGAAAAGCATACAAGACCTGTTCTTCTTCAGCAATAAATGGTTCAATAACATTTTCAAAAGTTAGATCTTTCGGCTCCACTGAAATATGACCCCATTACTATATATTTATGTCCCATTTATCCAGTCATGAAATTTTTAAAGGAAATACCTCGGAGTTGTTCATAAGTTTAATAACAAATGAAAACGTCTAGCTTACTTCCTTCTAACACTTTCATATGCTCATGCAGTGTGGCTCCGTACTCAAACAGCATCCGAACTGTTCCTTCATACATTTCTTTCGCTAAAACTTAAAATTATTCCAAAAACTTATAGCAACATTTTCATGGATCTTTTAGCACTGAACACAAATATGAAGCGCAAAAAGCATTTAATAAGACGAGAAAAGATAAAACGATCAAAGCAACAAAAATGAAACCAAATGTGTCGATTCAACTGAACTGACATAGCGCGAAATAATGGCATAGCGGAAAAACTTACGTGAAGTACAAAGAGCTGGCCAGTCTTCTGCATTGCAAACATTGGCCACAAATCTGTTATTCTCGGGCGTAGCATTTGGCACAATAGGAAATCTGTTACATAATAAATTGTCAAACATCACGTTTTTCATTTGAACAAATAAAGCCGCAGTAGACCAATACATTGTTGTTTGGTTAATTGTTAAAAACGGAAAAAAATGAACATCATAATCAGAAAATACGGTAGAACGAACGTACAAAACATAATAACCAGAATGTCGATAAGTGCTTGATAACGAAATCGTTCGTCTAGAGCCATAAAAAATCCAAACAAAGCTAGTTGATGGTTCCGAAATGGTTGCATTTTTCCACAAAGCACGGCCAAACCAAACCGCCCTTCTAGCAACCACCGATACCATCCCTGTAAATTATTTCGTGGTGTTAATGTTTTATCCTTACAAAAACCAATTCTAACATAAATGTGAATACCACAAATGACGCAAAAAATTAAAATGAACAATGTTACTCTTAAAATTCTTACTTGCTATAACCCTTGACAAGAGCAACAGTATAATGAGAAGTTTTCATTGCTGTTAACGACTAATAATGCTCACAATGCTCGAATCAGTCGTGACTACCCGGGAGCTGACAAGCTGTACGAACAATGGTAGATCTTTCGAAAAAACTGTTTAGAGAACTGCTTATGCTGTATAGCAAAGATAGCAGCAAACACACATAGCATTGATTCCAAAGAGACAGAAAAGAATGATAAGAAATGTTACAGAAAATACAATCAGAGATTGAAAAAAAAGTTTTGTATACAAAAGGATGTATGGATACAACAACAGAGGAAAGTGTCAGCAGACTCACAACTCATCCAAACATCTTTCTATTCGATGGGTTTTGGTTCATATTGCAATATCAATTTTTCCGGCTTGTTTTCCGAAAGTGCTTTCCGGTTGTCTGTCTTGTGCATTTCGTGCAATGCTGCATTCGTCCGCCAACTTTCCATCTCTTCCGGATGATGAACTGAACTATATCCAGAATTGTAACCTTCCATAACATCGCGAAAGATTCCGTGGAAGACCCGACCAATGGTGAAAACTGCTTAGAATACTATCCATTGTCCATCTTCTCTGAGTGGTGAACTGGACTGCATTCCTATTCGAACCTTTACCGGAATTGTAACCTTCCATAACATCCCGAAAGATTCCGTGACTGTCCACTGTCCATATCCACTCAAAAGTGGTGAACTGGACTGCATTCCTATTCGAACCTTTACCGGCATTGTAACCTTCATAATACTACAGAAAACATCGATGGAAAAAACATTTCATATTAACAGAACATTATAACTGTAATAAATTCATCCATTGGAAACAAAAGAAAAAAAAATCAAAAAAAAAAGAAAGAAACTTACTTCCATATATCGGTGGAAGAATGAAAAAGAAGTAAAAAATGATGGAGTTCATGAAGTTTCGTTCACTATCAAAGGAACACTTGACAGAAGATAAGACGACGACGAGGAATAGTGAATGTGGATAACACTAAATGGGTACCCTTCCTCACGTGTTCTATATATGCCAGGTCATTATAGTCTTCACAGATCTTTTTTTCAGCCAATCAAAGAGAGGATCGTTCATATGCAAATTTTTCATTGATATAAATAAGCTTCTTCTTTCTGGGAAGGAGTTATTGTTACTTTTGCTTTCACAAATGGCTGTGCGCATGTCTTCTTTCTCTCTTGTAATCGTATATTCTTCTCTTCTGTTATTTCAAGCGATTACTGATAAATTATTTGTGTCAAACTTTTTTGAAATGTAATAGTAGTGGTAGTAGTAGTTGTTGTAGTAGTAGCAGTAGTGGTACTAGTAGTATAGTAGTAGTAGTGGTTGTTGTTGTAGTAGTAGCAGTAGTGGTACTAGTAGTATAGTAGTAGTAGTAGTAGTGGTACTAGTAGCAGTAGTGGTACTAGTAGTATAGTAGTAGTAGTGGTTGTAGTAGTAGCAGTAGTGGTACTAGTAGTATAGTAGTAGTAGTGGTTGTTGTAGTAGTAGCAGTAGTGGTACTAGTAATATAGTAGTAGTAGTAGTAGTGGTACTAGTAG
>UPTC01000535.1:0-34725 GCA_900537255.1 Acanthocheilonema viteae
CAGTGCTACTTGAATAATAACCTTCTTTCATAGCAGATATTATTTCGTAACAAGAAACAATAACGAATAAATAGCTGACATATTTACATAAATGGAAAAAATATTGATTAACTTACAGATGCTTAAAAAAAATTAAAAATTGACGTTACAAACTACACTAGTGACTGGATTAAACGGAATAATTTGAAGACTTCGTGAACATCTTCAATAGGAAGTATAGGCGACTATTCCTATCGGAAAATCACATGAAAGGTAAAATTGAGCAGAAGCTATAGGAATAATACATCTGTGTTCAAAAAAATATATATGCAGTAACTCTCTTCCTATCTACGTTTCTTATGAGCACTTGTTCTTATCAGATTAACTGATTAACAGTATAATTAAAATTTAAGCAAAGAGTTCTTTGTATCAACAATTATTTGAAATCGCTATTTCGTCTTATGAAGTATTATCAAAAAATTTTCAGGAATTTTAATACAGAGAACCACATTTTGAAAGAATACTTGAGAAGTTCTGCACAGAATATATTTCTCAGGATATTTTTTTAAAGATTTTTTTTTTTTGATATCTCAGCAGCTAAATAAATGTCCAACTCGACAGAAAAGAATTATTTTTAAAACCCTACCGTTGTAATTTATTGTGAGTGTGACATGATAGGGAAAATTTTTAGAGCAACTTGTATAGAAAAACAAGTAAACCCTAAGGAAATCCGAAGATCTTTTTAAGAAAATGTTGAAAGTTCCTGCATAGAATATATTTCTCAACTGGGGATTAGAAAAAATTTGCAGAGAACGGAAATATATAAAAAAATAGAGGATGAAATTTAAAAAAAATTTTTGTTTTGCAGAGAATTTGCAGAGAACACAAATATATGGAAAAATGAAGAATGAAATTTAAAAACAATTTTTACATATGGACAGCAGCAACGAATCATTTTATCATCGATTTACATTGTTAAATAATCAAATTAAGCAACAAAGATATGAAAGTTTTTCGTATGCATGTGCGAAAATTTTAGTTTTTTTTTTTCTACGCTTAAAGCAAATTATTCGTCACGAAAAGAATTTTAACAGAAAAAAATCTTTAAAAAAAAATTTCTTTACGATGAAATTCAGAAACAGATTTAATGAAACCTTCAAATACCACTGATCCGTAGAACATGGTGTATTAAAGCAATAATGTTTCTTAAATAAGAGACTGAATGTTAGTTGAAATTTCAATCACAGAACATCTGTCAGATTTGTGAAGCGTAGCAGAGTGAAATTTTATCCTGCTCCTTAAGAAAAAAATTTTTATATCATCCATTCAAACCGAATCAATAGAAACTTTTTACCCGGACTATTTCCTACATTTTCCAAACAATGAAGCAAAATTTAAGAACAAATACATGTCGAAATGACTTTGTGTTATTTTGCAGAACTTTAGTTTTTTATATAGTAAGCAGTGCAAAAATTCCAGTTCTTTCTTGGACTAATTTTCAAGTGTCAGTAATTATAATAACATATAACATGTTTACAGATGAGCTATTTAAATATGTTGATTTCTACTGCTCATTAAATTTTGGGATATCTTTACTAGGAAAGTGTTTGATGATTCTATTTCGTGAAAAGGCATGAAATCATTTTAAGAAGATATCTCTTGTACAATAGTATAAAGAGTATTTACAGAAACAATATCTGACAAGAACAAATTTCCATAAAAAATTTACCAGTATACTTACATTCTATCGCTGCCAACAAGGTCAAACCAGCCCGAATCATCTGCAGCTGAATCATAAGGTCCGTAGCGAACCTGCTTCGAATATGCCATGAATAACAATCGCTTTTCGTATGGTACCACAAGCTCACAACTGTGTTTTCTTTCTAAAAAAAAGAAAATTGACACTAAATTGCCCAATGCTGCGGTACAACAATATTCGTATAATACCACCTATGAATTAGAAGAGATTCTGGAAGTCGTCTCATGCAATAGCTTTCCACTAATCATTATGGCACACAATAATAAAATCTTATTGATATTACCACAGGTATTACTATCAATGGCAATTAATGATATTTTAAATGTTGTTAAAATAGTACTGGATACCTCGATAAAAAGATATGGCCAGTTTGTACACATCCTCCAATGATGCTCCAAATTTGTTCATAATTAAGTCAATTTCTGCAATAGCCGTGTCACGGCCTCGTTCAGGTGCCTGCTTTTCCATAATAATTAATCTAAAAAAATATATAATAAGACGAGAGGATTGAAAAGACGTATTAAGCATTGGACGAAAAATGGAAGGAAGCATTTGCCGAGTTAAGAATAGAGTTCTGCTTTCGAACACAATAAATTTCAGTTATCCAAGAAATATGAACCAATTATTTATTTCCTTTTGCAATGTAACGTACGCAAATTGTCAGTCTAATTTGCTCTAAAATTGAAGGCAATTTTAGAGTAAATTAAATTCACATTTTATTATGAGTAATTTATTTGCCACTCTATTATCGGTTAAGACACAACTAAAGCTCAGTTTTAATCGGGTAAAAAATGTAAATAACATACTTAATTCAATAGCTAACGATTAATAATTATTCGAACCATTAATTTTTTCTAAACAAGCAAAAATTATTCAAATGGGAAAGATCAATCGTCAAAATTTTCCTTTTCAAAAAATAATTTATGTAAAGAACGGACGGGTAGAAAGGCTTTAATTCATTTAGGTTCCAAATTTCAGTTGTTCCTCTTTGCACAAGGAAATCAACCGACCATGCAAAGAACGACAAACAGAAGAAACATTCTCACATTAAATAACTGACATTTGGAGAGCGGTCGGACCATACAATACCACGGTCATATGGGGGAGTGATAGGGAATTTATTTGCTTGAAATTATTCTTCGTTTCTACCGAGGTATCCTAACTAAAAATAGAATTAGCATGGAAATTTCGTTCAATTTTAGAGCAGATTGAATTCACGGTTTGCGTACGTTATTTTACGAGAAGAGGGAGGGGATTGAAATACGGGAAATAACCAAAGTGACCAATCACTTTCTTAACTCGTATCCTTGGAGAGATTAATGTTCCAGTGTGACTGTTAATGTTCCAGGTTAATCCTGAGCTCGAAGATGCACAGTCAGTCCTCAGATGATAGGAAATTGGGAATTGTACCCGCAGGAACTAAGGATGCATCATCAGCGGTGCAAACATTACCTTCAAACACTTCGACATCGCGTGTGACTACGAGTCAACAGAAACCACTTCCTGATTCACAACAAACAGTATTACTTGCCAGTGGTTCCGTTGCACAAGGCACTTCTCTCAGGTTACTTTATATTTATATGCAAATAAAATAAGAATTGTTATCATTGTGCTTACTCACAAGCATTGCTGTGATTCTCTCATAGGCTCTTAGGTCCACGTTGTGGTAACCCTGTCACATTATGGTATAGGTTATCCATTATGGTTATGATTATCCAGCCATTTTTTAGCTGACATAAATTTTACCATGAAGAGTTATCGTTTGAGGTTGACGACTGACGCTATATCGTGTTGCTCCCAGGTAATCTAATTTCACTACTTCACAATATGTTTGACAATATGACTTCACAATTTAGTTACCAATAGTTCAGATTTATAAGATGGTATGAATTTCAGAGATTTTGTGAATGACCTAGACAATTACGTGCCAACGATACCGGATGCTGTTACAATCCATTACATGAAAAAAAGTGGGGTGGATTGTGCAGACTCGCGAGTTATACGTTTATTCTCACTTGCAGCTCAAAAATTTACTTCAGATATTATTTTGGATGCTATGCAACAGGTATTTGTCCATGTGCAGATGACTGATAAAGAGATTGGACATCTTATTTTCAGCAGTAAAGAAAACAATTTCAAATTGTTTGATTGGCTTTTCACTATAAACGAAAACTTTTCACTTGACTTAATTTTGAAAAAAAAATAAACAACGTCTAAACGATCAACATAAATGGTGGCAAATCCGCCATTTATATTAATCGTTTAGACGTTGTTCATTTCTGAAATAATTTAGGCACGCATGAAAGGATTGGGCCAGACAAAGAAAGGTACCAAAGAAACACGTTACACGTTGACTTCAGAATTATTGGAGCCCGTGCTTGCTGAATATGGTATCGAACTGAGAAGGCCCCCCTATTTTCAGTGACTGTAACTTGGTTTTCATGTACTTTGTGTGATATTTTGATATTTGTTCCAATTTTTCAATCTATATGCGTTCATCATTTTATTGTCTTCTGTAGGGATTATGAAATCATTCTGAGCGACAAATCTTCCTGCAGTGCATATTAAATATTATCGCTTTCCTTCATCGAAAAACTCTTTTGATATAATTAGAGAAGCTTTAAATGATAATGTCTTATGTTTCAAATCCCCAAATAATTCAAACCGATGTTTTCGATATTTTACAAAAAATTTTTGATTTTTTATTGAAACTGGCATTATTTTAGTGGTATCTTTCGAAAGAATTCACATTTCAAATCTTCCACATCTATTTTGAACGTGTTTCTGAATTATTCTACTGAAGAATTCAGTAATATGAAGAAATTAAAATTTTTAACTATTGTTTCTTGCAAATAAACTTATGAATTCTATGATTCCGAATACTGTTAAACCTTAAATTTACACGGAAACAGTGATTTGCTGGGTGTTCAAGAAAGAAAGCTGCGAAAGCAATTTTCAGGGGAGCATTCATGAGAGTTAGAGTGTTTGTTTATAAATCGTCGAGAAATGTGACTCATTTGGCATGTCGGTTTTGCAATAATGAATCTGCAGTCCACGTAGTTGATCCTGAGCTGGATTTACGTTATCGCTTTGAAGACATGAAAAGACTTATGTGCATGATTGAGGCAAGGTAAATTTGAAATTGAAGCCAGATTGATATGATGTATTTTGGTAAATTATTGGAATAGGATTTTTAAAGTTGAAATTCATGGAGAATGGATTCTTTTGAAGTGGAAATTTTATCATCATATTTTTGATATTTTTGCAGTATTTTGATCATTCGTTGTAAGCTACTGTTAAGTTCGAGAACTTTGAATTTGATAGTTTAATTGGTTTTAACTTGTTTCATGAGCTTCTGTTGTAATACTGTCATTTTGTTTTGATTTATTATTTTTTCAGATATTTGATGAAAACATTTTTCATTTTAGAAGACTGAATATTGATGTTAAAAGTGTTGCTGCGAATTATCATAGATGGTGGGATGCTTATACGAAGTGGCGTGATTCTTCTATCGAGGTGTAGTTTTGTCAGTTGATTTGTGCGAAGTATGCATATTTTATTCCAAAAAATTTTCCGTTTTGTTCACAAGGATGTTTCATTAATTTCATTGAATGCGAAATGAAATAGTATCAAATTGAAAGTTAAAATTTTGCACTTCAAATGTTTGATAGTAGGTGAAATAAACAGCAATTAAATACTTTACTACCATTTATTAGGAGGAATCTTAACTTACTCTTTGAAGTTTTTCATCAAAAATAGTTTAAATTTTATCAAAAATTTTATAAAAACTGTTTCAGTCACATTCAGGAAATGTTTCACGTAGCCGTGAATTGAGACAACTTATGCTAAACGAAAGTGAAGGACTGCTGGATGCTTTGAGATTACCTAATGATTTATCAGCAAGCACTCTGTGTTCCCGCGATGTCGTTCCCTCGATTAGCAAAGTTGATAGTGAGCAAAATAACAAACACATTTTTTTTTTGCAAAAAGCGGGTATGATAAAGGTATCGTTATCAATAAATAAAACTTTTTATACTTCTAAAAATAAAATCATTTATTGAGTTTAAATACAATTGGAGGTAAATTTTTGAGACAGATTGAGAGGTTTTATATAATTTCATTAACTTAGAACATTATAATAGATACAATTTTGTTCTTTTCAGGTAGAGCCTTCAACTTCAAATGCTCATCTTGTAGGACTCCCAGCCAGTTTGCAGTATTTTCTTCAAAAGTTGTTCCGTGAAGAATTTACTGGAAATATTCTCAATGTAATAGTTGTAATTAGTTTTTCAATAAGATTCTACTATATTTCACGCAATACGGCTGCGTTTGGTTACAACGTCCTCGTTTTCTTCCGAAAGAGATTTAATATCAGCCTTCAAGCTCTTGCTCTCTCAAAGCTTATCCATTTATTTAGTATCTGTGAGTCAATTCACAACTATAGTTCTCGGCTCCTATAACCGATTACGTATATATTATTTCTTGAAGCCAACTTTTGCATAAGAGTTGATAAAATTTTTTTTTAATTTTTTAAATATAATTTCCAGGTTTCTCCACCTTATTTTGTGCGTGGTGCAATAATTGATGGAGTGAATATGTCGAAGGAGAGTTTTCCAGTATTTACCAGTGACATGCATAAAAGATCTTTGCTTTATTTAACAGGTTATTTTTAGTCATATTATTTTATGCATGATATGTTCTTTAATTTATTAGCTTTTTTATTCTCCTACGAAATATCAAAAATTGCACTTTCAAAAAATTCATATTATGTAAATGTTGGATATTTTCTTATAACTTTCTAAAATAAGAAAACATTACTTCACTTAAAAGTATGCACTTCAAATGTTTGACAGCTTATGCAATGGGTGAAATAAACAGTAGTTCAATACTTTACTAGCATTCATTAAGAGAAATCCAATATTTTATAACTTAATTTTTGGTTACTTACTATTCTCAACCAAATGGACAAAAATCTGTTATTGAGTTTATTTCCAATGCTTTTTAAACGATAAGACAAATTTTTAATTGATTTTTTTGGAGGAGATAAGGAGAAAAGTTTCCTCATTTTACTGTCACTGTGCATTGGCATTCCTTTGTAATTTAAGTCTGAATGTCTTGATGCGCTTCCTGAAACTATATTGATTCTTATGAGGTGAAATATGATAAAAAGAAGATAATTCAGACACTTAACAAGGAAATTAACTAGAAACTGTAACTTCAGGTCATAGTATTCCTTCACTGGTTGCTCTGTTCGTGAAGAAATCCTTGGTATTCAAGACGAATAGGTGGCCTTTGCGTTTGTTAAGCAGTGGAGCTTCTTATGGTATTCCAGGCAGCATGCCATTTTCCATGCTTAATTTGAACAATATTTCGCAGCGATCGAAGACAATCTTGCTCTCACTCTGTAAAACTCAAGAGGAAGAGGACACTGAATATAAATCCCTAATTAAATCGTTGGAAACAATTTTGGAAAATAGATTATCTCTGAAAACTACTTCATCGATTGTTCCTCCTCATAAATTACTAAATTTCGAATCTGCTGCAACTTGCTTGTCAACATCAACTGGAATTGAGGTGAATTTTTTTTTCGTTTTTTTAAAACAGATTCGGTATATCTGACGTCTATTCTTCAAATATGAAAATGTGAAATTTAAAATAATGTCTTGCAGACCGAAAAATTCTTTTTTTACAGTTGCGTCACATTTTGATTATTTTTGTACGAGATGCTAGGATAATTTGAATAAAAACATGTCATTCGTGATTTTCAGTTCTTCAGATTATAAGATATCGTTTCAGATTGCTAATTTCTCATACTTGAAGGATAAAAGTTGAGTATATTGAATCTGTTAATTTAATCTCTTATTTTTCGCTGTATTAATTTCTGAAGAATTTTTCTTTTTCATTCACTGTATATTTTATATAATCTATTTATCCCTTCATTGCCTTGTTCACTTCTGTTTCGATTGTTATACTGTAGAACAAATGTAAGTTGGCTTGTTAGCAGAAATGTTATATTATGTACGGTGCGGAATTTTTGCATGGCTTAGATTTTAGGAAATTTCATTTAAAGCAATTAATTTATGTCTTATAAATCAAAAATTTACCGTTAGTTGCTTCAAAGTGAGTTGCTTTAAATATACCAGTTGCTTACTAATCTTTAATAAATTCAGGTAGCTCGTATCTGTACAATTGGTTCATACATCTCCCGTCGATTATGTATTTTGCTCGATTTCAAACCAGGAAAAATTTATTTTGTGCGAATGGTTTTTGTTGACATTGATCTTACAAGGTACAATGAATTTTCCAAGGCCTTAATTTCTTCTGATAAAGTTTTTAGTTTGTCAATAGTTACACTGTAAATTTTCTTTTTTTTCAGAATCGTTGCATCAATGGTCGAGAAACATTTGATATCCAAAGAGTCTATATCAGAGAACATCCATTCATTTCTGATTCGGTCACTTACGGAGTCTCCAAATTTTCAAAAATCATGAAAAATGTGTGTGGAAATTTTAACACAAAACATATTCCATAATATATCATTGATTTACTTTGCATATTTTTCTGGCTGCATCAATCCTGTTGTTTTTTGGATGGCTTAAATTTTATGAAATTTCATTTAAAGCAATATAATAAAATATATCCTAGTTTTCTTACAAAAAAAAACGGAATTTTGAAAACTTGTTTCACCTCTAAAGTACGTTTTGAAATTTATTGTATAATTGCATAAAATTTATTTAGTTATGTCCTTTCACGCAATTAGTCACGCAATACTTAGGTTATTTGCTGCTGTTGAACGTAATCCAAGTATCTTTGCCTGGTTCTGCCTAGTTCAAGTTGGGATTTTTATTAAAAACCAAAATATTTTGTCCTTTTTACGTTATTTTTATTGTTCTGTTTCAAAAGGAATTCATGTATATTTCGTTTTTTGGTTTGATGCGAAAAAGTTTTTGTTTTTATGTGTTCCCTTATATTTCAAACCTTTTTAATTTGTATACACAAACTTTGTAAATTTGATGATATGTTGATTATTCTTCATAACAGTAGTAAGTTAAGTCGATTCTCATCATTCCGTTTCAAGACTCAGAACTGTTATATACATGTTGATTGTGCCAACAATTTTTCACAGGAATAGGAAACATATTTGAAAATGTTATCTGAATTTATTCTTGGTATATTTGAAAGACAAATAGAATTATTTCATAGGACAGAATGGATTTATGCCCCAGAAATCCATTCAAGAACGGCAGTAATAGTGTGTTGATGGATGTATTGTACTGATGCAGCGAAAAAGGGTGATGAGAGGATGCGCGAAGGTGTTTGAAGAAGTGTTTAGGCGCTCATTATGCGTTTATTTGAATTTATCGTTGCAAGGTCATTTCAAACTAAAGAAATTTTCTTCCTACTCTGTGATGCATGAAAATGGTTCGTCAAACGACATTTCAGCTGCATTTTTTGTACATCTTCTCGAGTCAGCGTTTTCTTGTAGCTTTTTTTTTTTTGTTTTCGTCTGTTTGATTCGCTTTGTTTTAACGACGTTTCTTTTTCGAAGAGGCAAATTTTTCTTTCATTCTTTTTTTAACCATTCTTGTTATATTTGCAGCTCAGACCTAATTGGACAGTAAATGGCTCACTTTGTAGAAAATTATGATCTTATTTAAAGTATGAATTGAACTAATGTAACTACTGTCATATGTTTTAATGTTAGTGATATTCAAAGCTTATTTTTATCCATCAAACTGACATTTGTATAAGTATGATATTGAACCGGCTCAAAGTGCATCGATTAGCAATTAACTTGTTTTTCTAATTCGTTTTTTTAATTTATTGTAACCGTAGTTTTTTCTTTTTCCGTATAAGCAGTCAATATGTGATTATGTTATGCCTCATGGATTGCATCATTTCTCTATGAGTAAGTAATCGGCTAGGATTGTCCATATTATATTCTTTTAACAAGCATTCATCATGCCTACCAACACCTAACTTATAATCAGGCCAATTCTTTCTCAAATCAGCTCATTGGCGTATTTATTGTAGAGTAAGAGTAAGGGATAAAAGAAATTCTTATACTTTTATTTGCTACTGTTCCAAAGTAGTTATGCTTCCTAGTCAGCATTGCTTTGCAGTTGATGACAGTTTGTTCCGTTGTTTTTTTCTTGTTTAAAAAAAAGCGACATCTCAAGAACCAGTCCTGTTGCATTGTTGTTTGGAGTTAAAGCAGTGAGTGGCAAAACTGTTGAAAATGTAATAAATTGGTAGCAATCTGAAGATGACCTATTTGCATGTTTCTTCTGGAGCTCTTCTTTATTGCTCCTACGTTTCCTTCATTCAATTTTATTTTTTTTTTTTCGTTTTTAAAAATATTATGTGGGTTTCATTGTTTCTGCAAGTATAACATGCTGTTGACTACTTCCTTTTCAAAAAAAATTTTTGAATATTTAGTTACTGAATTTTTGAAATTTAGGACTTTAGTTATAATAAATCGGACACGAACAAAAGATAGAATACCGAATTGTATGAAATATATTGGTATGCTCAAATCCATTAGGTTGGTGATGCGTTAATATATTGTGGTTAGATCGCAATAATCAGAATAGAAAGGGATAAGGGAAGGCAATAAGAATGTGTGTGTCAAATTCGGGCAAAGGTCACACGGAACTCTCAGAGAAATATGAAAACTTTCTGTCCGTTACATGAAATAGACGCTAACCTTATTTAATTTTCAGAAAACATCGAAGTTATTCATATCCTTATATATCGTTCTAAATGTAATTTGAAGAAAATTTGGCTTTTAGCGCATTAAGGGAATTAAATTCATTATATTTAGCCTTAATGGCGCGCCAGAAATATTTTATCACCAATTCGTTAGTCTTGACCAGACAAAGCTTAGTGGATAGATGAGAGGTGTGAAATGAAGATGACCACTCAATCATGTTATGCAAGCGATCAATCAGAATCCGTTATTTACATAATTACACATTAATTTAACTCTTCAAAATATTAAATTGACATTTTCGTTTTCTCTGAAAAATGACATTCAATACAGATACTTTACATTTATTTTGATTTTTTAAATATAATATGCATACAAATATCAGTGATAGATGAAAGAAGGCAGACAGATGAGCGAGAGAGAGAGAGAGAGAGAAAGAGAGAAATGTATGGAATAAAGATTGTATTAATAAGATTCCGTAATGATCATTTTGGACCAATTTGCGCTTTGTTTTATAGATTTCATTCATTCATAAGCTAATCTTTTCTTCAAAATTTTACGCATCTTCTTTAAATAATTTTCGAATTATTGAAAATACAATTTAACTGAAATAATTATTTGGCTTGTAAATTTTTAACAAATTAATTTTTTACGATAAATCTTCCCATTGGAAAATCTGCATTGCAGAGTTCTTGACAATTTTTGTATGTATTTTTAAATAATAAATTTTTAATTGCAGTTTACAAATTCAATCATCTACAGCTGTTTTGCGACTATGGCAGAGAAATTTTATGTAAGATTGATGTACTCCGGAATGTGTGAGTAATTCAAACTAAATGAAATATATGGAGTTCTTTAAAAAAGTTGAATTTGCTGTTTTGTATTGTAGTAATCAAGAAATTTGATAGAAGTCAAAGAATGGATTTAATTAATACGTTTTAAAAATATGAATTTAATGGTAGGAAATTTCGGTTTTAAAGATTGGAGATGGAAGGCAAAAACAATGCGGTTGAATTTGCTTTTGAAGCTTGGCTTCATTTTTATCGGATCAGAAAATGATTACGACTTTGAACTTCGATAAAAATCCATAAAAAATAGCGCAGTCTAGAAATGTCCCTTAGAAATATTAAAATTTCCTTACTCTCTCTTTGCTTTTTTTTAGATATAACATCTAAAATGATAAAATTCCCGAGCGACAATCTTCTTTTAAAATAAAAAAGAAAGAATGGCACAGGGTATAAAAAAAGCATTTGAACTGGAAGCTAATTGGTTATTTCAATATCCACCAAATATAAATTAAAATATTCTTTGTCTAATATTTACTCCGGAAAGGCTGATATTATTTCTTACAATATATAGACTTTATATAACGATATTTTATTTAAATTCAGGAAGATATCAGATAGTGATAAATAGTGAGATGACCATTTGCTGATCATTAACTTCATTATATATAATTTTATTTTCCTTTCTTTTTTTTAATAGTTGTCTTTTTAAATTTGATAAAAAAAAAACAGTTGCAGCAGCTGAAATAAATGAGAAAAATATAGATAATGCTGTTTTGATTGGTGCGGAATGCAGTTTGATATCTTCTCCATCGTCTTTCGTTCCCATTCTGAAAAGACATTTATGATTTCGTGTGCTGATTCGTCTTTTTATTTACATGCCTTACAATCGGGTATTTTAAAACATTTTTCTATTTATTTTTCCCCCTCTTCCAATCGTTTGATTATAATGATTCGACGGGTACAGATAGAAGTGAATATCAGATCACAAAATTCTCGTCGATTAGAATGTTCATCTAATAGATGTGATACGTTTTGTCCCGTGTATGTGTGGTATGTATACATGTGTGTATGTTTGTGTGTATGTGTGTGTGTGTGTGTGTGTGTGTGTGTGTGTGTGTGTGTGTGTGTGTGTGTGTGTGTGTTTCATTGGGAACATTCTTTAAAATATTATTGCTATATTGTTTCGGATAATTTCCGCCTTTCACGGCTCAAACTTCCCACTTATTTTTTCAAAAAATTCTCGTCTCATTTCAATTTCATTAGTGACCATTTAAATCTTTTGAAACACTTTACTCATTTCACATGCCGTATAGCCAACTATAATTTTTTTTCCCTCATGAATTATTTTTGTTGAAATTTTACTATTTACGATAGCTATGTTGTTGTGCTTTGCCAAAATTCAGTCTGATGTTTTGAATGTTATCGTGTATAAAGCTGATATTATATGGATAGCAGAATCAGTACATACAAGATTGTTAAGCTTACTTTTATCATATTACATTTTGAAGAACATTTAACAAGGTAACAAGGTTGACCTTGAACTGATATTAGGTATCAAGTAATGCTACAGTATGTGGATTGATGGGCAACTCGCCTTTGGGTTCTTACCGCCCGCAATCAGTGTTGATGTTGACGGTGCGGTGAATTGATAAGTTCGCCATGTCCTGACAAGGTGGTTACATCATACCTGTCGCTTCTTATCCTCCTTCCATTGAATAACTTGTCATAATTTTAGCATACGTTTGTGAAAAATTATATGAACCATTTCAAGTATAAATTGAATAAGCTTTTGACCTCAATAAACATTTATGATGAGAAATACTGCTGAAATAGCCATAGGTAGTGTGATAATAATCTTTCTTTATATGAGAATTAACTTTTAAGTTGGCAATGTGCACAAAGCATATGTTCAGTATGTTTGTGTACCGCAACGTTCTATGAATTGTATGAAATTATGAGACACACATAGCTCGCGCAGAATGTATTTCCGCTCAATTTATCATTTCTCTTTCACTCGAAAAGTGCATTTTCAATATCTTTTTTTTTTTCAAATTCTCTTCGTTATGTATTTCAGCATTTTGCATCATTCATATTACTATTTTCTATTAATTTCAAATCTTCACTGCTCCATTTACACTTCTGCTCCAAATGAAAGCAAAAAAAAAAGTGTCGACATTTCAATTGATTCCAAATTGATTTTAATTATGTAAATTAAAATGCGCATATTGTTTTCAGAGAGGGAATGAAATAGTTTCGTTAAAGATTAGAGAAATAAAAAAAGATGCAGTACTGAGAGGGTTTGCTTGCTATTTGCATTGGTGTATTTCCTCATAATCCTTCCTTCATTCCTTCCTCTTCTAACGGTGACTCTCGAAAGATCGGTAGGAATGCAAAGAATGACGGAGACGACAAAAACATGATTTATTGCTCATGAAATGATGGTGAGTTGTGCGGCGTTGATCCAAATTCCATGCAGGATAGAATGAATGAATGAATGAATGATACAAATATAATGAACCAAAGATGATGCGGGTGGCCTTTCCATCCCTCAAATATATGTATTAAAAATGTTCAGTCTATTATTTATGCTATTAACAAACTTACTTACTGTAAACCATTTTAAAATTCTTTCAAAATTATTTCCAAAATATCAATTATATTCGATTGTGTCAGAATGATGCAAAAAAACGTCAAACAAACATCGATAACAATTCCCGCATAATATATTCAATTTCTCAAAGAATTATCTGCATTTAACTTTCTTTTTTTTGTTTATTTTTTCAAAATTTAAATTTAGCAAATATTCTTTCTTATTTGATTAGGATTTGTAATGATTGTCATTAAAGAAATTTGTCACTTTATTGAAATTTTCAAATTTTGTGTATTTCAGATGGACTCCGTAATTTCCCGATCGGTATTGCATTTACTTAAAGTTATCGAAATATACTTAAAGTTACAAAACGAAATATACTTGAAGTTTAAGACTTAAAGTTATAAAACGAAATATACTTGAAGTTTAACTATATTTTGATAACTTAAAGAAGTTATCGAAATATTGATCGTTCATTCTTTTCGAAATATTAAACACTCCAAATGATACATTCTCACTTTGAAAAATTTTCGCTTCGATCCGAATCGTACTGCAAGGATGATTCATTAGACTGATATAAGTACTGTTTGGGCCTGAATCTATCTCGACATACTGTATGTGCCTGATGCTTATCAGAGAAGGAATGTTATTCAATTAAAATAGTAACAGAAGCTCGTTATTTAACACTAAATTTCTTTTTTGAAGATATCGGTTGATTGTTTATGGATTTAATTTTGGATTTTCATTTAGGTTCAACTAGATAATAATTTAGATGATAATTCGATGATCATCTTATCATTCATCTAAACTATGACTAGTTAGAACTAAAAAAATGCTTGACCATTTACATGTGTGTTAACAGTATTATGATATCAAAAAGCACAGGAGAATGTATCTGAAAATATATATGGAAAGATAATTCATTTAATTCAAGTAATTATTGAAGTAAAAGACCACAGAACAATGAAATTAAATGCAATGAAAATAAACAAAACATCGATCACACTAAAATCAATTTCACTTAAAAAGTATCTTTCTTTTTCTGGAAACATATTTTATGATGAAATTGAACATCAATCATGGAAAAAAGAAATTGATGGAAAAGTTGCGTAATGGCGTGATTTCAAAATTTCTTTTGCAAATCAAAGTTAAGAATTAGCAGGGAATTCTCCAAGTTTGCAATGAACACTGATATTGTGAATGCCTGACAATAATGTGAATACCTAACCAAAATTTTTATTGATTAATAATTACTGAAAATGATTTTAGCTTTATCTGGAGCTTAAATGCTAATCTAATACTTGAAGCGAAGATGGAATTGAAGTCCTTCTAAAAGACTGCAAAAATAATGTCAGTATTCGGATTCTGGCTAGAAATGAAGAACTGGATCAGTGACAATAAGTTTTCAGAAGCGCTTTTGTCCCATCTTTTATTTTTGATACCAATTTATATCAAACTCACTACATGTTCATGTTTATACATGATTATGATATAGCGATGTACTTCAAAAATAATTTCCCTCTTCGATAATTATTCTTTTCGGTATGTGTGTGTGTATGTGTGTGTGTGTGTGTGTGTGTGTGTGTGTGTGTGTGTGTGTGGGTGTGTATGTGTGTGTGCATGTATGCATGCAAGAGTTTTGTGCATAGCTGGAATTCCTTAGCATCGAAGAACCGGCTCTCAGACTCTATTCTCTCTCGGAAAATTACACATGCTGAATGATTTTCTAAAGTTCTCTTCTACCATAACATTTCTTCCTTTCTCTCTCTTTTCCACGTCCTCTCTCTCCCTGCTTCATTTATTTGTTTTAAAAATTCCTGAAATTTTTCTATCTCCCCGAAACTACCATTTTCATAAACTTTTTTGTGCAATTGCTTTGAAGTTAGCAGCAGTGTTATTGGCGAGCTGATTATTTAATGTTTTAAAAATTCCTTTTTTAAAAAATTGCTACTAACTTTAAAGCAATTTTTTTCCACGCGTCATTGAAGACATAAAAGTGTGATATTTGCTAGGAAAATATTGTGTTAAAAAGAGATAAAGGACTGTTTACTGTAACTTATCATTATTGTTCTTTGAGAAAGTAGCCCGAAGTATTGTGAAGATTTTTATTGGAATTACCGAAATTTAAACAAAAAAAATCCTCATAAATTAAGGAGTTAAACGAGAAGATGAAAGGAATGATTTCTTAACTATTCATGAAGACAATCAAATTTGTCTCATTTGTTATCAATCTTTTTATTTTGCTTACATACTTTTTTCCACTCAATCACATTATCGACTGGTAATTCCTTCCTCTTTTTTTTCTCTCTCTTTTTGTCTCTTAAAATGATCGTCGATTGATTAAATGTTTCTTTTTGTTGCTCTAAAAATTTTTCAGCACAAGTCAGTTTGGAATGATACCATCATTTCCTTGACATTATCATTCATTCTTCACGATGGAAAAGTTACTATTTTCCTGAAAATTCTACTGAATTCCTGTCCATCATTATCTCTCTAATCTGCTAACAATGCTACATCGTGAGAAACCAAAATGGGAATATCTCAAAATTGCATTCCTAATCATTACTTATGATTATGTCAAATGCTATTAATAACCTTCAATTTCATTCACTCCTTTGTTTACAACTTCAAAGGAAGCGAGCCTTTCTTTCTCTCAACAACCGGTTGAAACAAAAAAAAAATTTTTCTTCATGAAAGGTGCTGTTTATTGTCGCAGCAGCACATAAATATTTCACATTGGCATGTTCCATCGATTCATTCCACTCTTATTTTTTTTTGTCTTTTTCTCATTTTTGATCATTATCAAAGAAATATGTCGCATGCTATCCGCACTAAAATGTGTCATTCATCTACATGATATGATATGATATATGACTTGACATGTTTATATGTATATATACATATTTCTGTTCATTAAATTAACATATACCAATTTATTTACCAATTTACTTATCAATTTATTTGCCTATTCCATTGTATATATTTGTGCTCATCCTATTTATAATATCTTTTACTTTTTACTTGTTACTCTTTTTGTGATTTATTGTCGTAAAATTTTTCGCAAAAATAGAAGAAATAGCGGTTATGTCTTCTTTCCATTGCCAATTTCAAATTATTTGCTGGGCAATTAAATTTGGAATGCGGGAGCATTAATACATTTTTTTTCTCTCTCTCGATTGCTTGCTATTTAATGAGTGAGCCAACAGTTCATTTTGGTAAAATGATCAATGTTATCTGTCTCTTTTTTCTACAATAGCGGAAATAGATATGGTAAATTTAAGATTAGCTCTTTTTTTGGATATAACTAAACGATGCAAATTTTTCTCTATTAGGTCTCGAGATCTCGAGAAAAAGAACCTTCAAGCAATAAATTCGTTTGGGAATGTGCAACAGTGATATAATCTATTATTCTCGATGCACAGGTAAAGAGCACATAAGATTATTCTCGTTTTCTCTCTCGAACTTAGCCTTTGTAACTCGAAAAGCCTATTTAAAAACTTTATATTTCGTTGTGAGAATAAAATTAAGAAATCAAGCAAACGAATTTGCTGCTTCAAGGTTATTTTTCCTTTTTTTTTAAAAAAAAAATATTAATAGATACTTTACAAGCAATTGTTGAGTTTCGACGATTGACATTTTCTTGCCAATGAGTTGATGTGATTCAATTTCATCTTTTAAATTCTCAATTTTTTAAGATTAGTGCCACAACTATTCTTTTATTAATCAAATATTACGCTAACTGACTGCTTTTGTTAGATTAATGATTTGTTTTTAAATTTGCGATTTTCTCATACAGAAGGTCAGAATTATAGGAATTACTGTGAATAATTTAAAGTGTAAAATGCATTTTTTTAAGTTGATTATTTAGATTTTAATAACTTTCACAAGAATAGATCATTTTAGATAAGAGTGGTAATTTATTTCAACTTTTTGTTTTCAGATAATTTAAGATATGGAATTCATTTTTTCAGTTATATATTTTGATATAAAATAGTAAATAATTCAAGGATTCAAGTATATATCGAGGAAATAATTATCAAAAACTCAAATTATTATTTTAAAAGTGAAAGTCGTAATATTTTTCTAATTAAATTGCTACTTTCTTACAATCAAGATTGTCATTTTATCATAAAATTGCATAAAATTTTTTAAATTCTTAAAATCTCTAAATGAATTTGAAACAATGATAATAAATGATGGGATATTTCCAACGAGAAACTTGACATACTGACATACACTTCAGTAGAGCATTTGTGAATTCACAAATCTTTCATTAATTATTTCGATTAAATTGGAGAGCATTCCATATCTGGAACTGATATCCTTCTTAATTAATTTCTTCATTCATCTTTATTTATACATCGATAAATTTTTCTGCATAATTTATTTAGTTAAATGAATTGTTACTAAGCAGTAGTTAATAGTTGCGCCAAAGTGTCATTGTGGTTATATTGTTTGCTTTCTTTCTCGATGAAAGATAATCTTCGAGAGAAGATAGTATCCAAATGATATTTTTACTTAATTATTCCTCAAAAAAATAATTATTTGCAATGACGATATCATTAAACACCTGAGAATATTACTTGCATTTATTCTCATTTATTCTGTCGTCTATCTTTAATGGAATCTTGTGTTTTCGGGAATGCAGGAATTAGATATTGAAGTGGAATGATTCCGAACAGAAAAAAAGGGATATGTTTGTTCAAGGTTGTGTGGGGAATGTGGAAGGAGGGGCAAGAGGAGGAGGTGGAAGAGTTAGTTGATTCATTTGACCTCGAATAGCTATGGCATACCACCGAAATGTCATCTCCTTCCTGACCTGTCACTTTGCTTTCTCCTCTTCCGTTCGACTGATTCCTTTCAAAATTAATTGCTAGTTATTTGCAGATATTCGTCGGCAAAATCATTTCTAACTTTTTACGAATTCAGTTTTGTAAATTCTGCTTCTAATTCTTTTCAAGATCTTATCTGAATTATCGTTCCACACCATTACTGTTTAAAGCTATCGTTTTTTATCGATAACAAGTCGAAAATTTTTAAATATTTCTCTCTGTTTATTGTTTTTACAGGTTTCTGTATACTTTCAGATCGAATTATTAATTCAGATTTTATCATCTGATTATTAATGACCTACTTAATTACAAACCTATTTTCTTGCATTTTACTTCAATTCATCCTGATGAGTCAGAGAGATATCATAAAGGAGAAACAGTCCACATAAATTGTAAATCATAATAATTTCTTAGATTGAAGTTGCAATGAGTTGAATATTGAGGTATTGTTTTATCTCAGATCAGACAGCTATGTTTACAAAGCTGTCTCTCAAAGTGTTTGAGTTCCACAGTTCCATTCAGAATATATAGTATCGCTGAGTAATTTCGAAAAGAATTCAATCTATTTTAAATTTATCGATTAAATGAAGAATATGCTGTTAAATGATGATATTAAGTTCTGAATGCATGTTTTTTTTTTGTGTCAAAGTGATTTGCATTCAAATATTGAACGAAAAATTGACAGAAAAGTGTTCGAACTGTTAAAAAAAAGTTTTTTATTCTTTCATTATTATTATCCTCAAAACGTTCATTTCTTTTGAAAAAGTGACAGTTGGAATTTTCATTGTGTCATTCCTGAAGAAAATTGAAAAGTGTCATAACTGTAACAAATATTAAAATTATTTGGGATCAAATCAAAAGAGTAAACAATGCTAATTTATTTCTTATTTTGTCACAATTATTTTCATTTTTAAAAAGTATACCATTTGTTTACATTCAGACTTTACGCGTAAGACGTTGATATAAGCTTTTCCCAATTTTGTTTATGGTATTTGAGATGTAAATATTTTCTGTCAGTTGAATGGGGGCATATTTGAGTGATAAAAACGTCGATTTGAGAGAGATGATAAAATGACACAAATAATTATCATTCTATCATTATTGTAGTATTATCAAAAAGAAAACAAAAAAGTGATGACGGAAAGTGATGAAGTGAATTCATATAACGGTTCCAGTTCCTGTTGCTCTTCTCGAATACCACCTCTAAGTGATTCGGAGCAACGCCTATCTGAACCGGATGGACCGAATCACAGTTCCGAGAATGTTCATCATTTCAACAGTGATCACGTAAAAGTTATCCCATCATTGCATACAACAATTCCGTCTGGTTATAAATATCTACAGGTGCAAACTCTCACAAAGGAGACTATCACACTTGCTGTACATGTTAGTATTTTATTTTCATGCTATATTTGAGGAGACTATTGAAATAATAAGGAAATATGAGTTCTTTCAACGTTTAGCTAAATTGAACTGAATCAAACTTTTTAGATCATGTTTCTTTTAGCGTGAATACTTACGGTAAGTATATGAAATTACTTGCTAATTTTAATTGATTATAAATTAAGCATTCTTCTGTGAATTATTTAGATTACCTTTACTTTTCACGAAAGAGCTACGACATACTTAACAGATTTAACCAAAGTTACTCATTTTCGTTTAGTCAGTTACGCTTACTATCGTTTATTATGATGATATCATAAGAAAATAATAAGGAACATTTGCTCTCTTCAATGAAAATAAGATATGTATATGATTTCTTCGTGACAGTGTTGATCCTTTGCATCAAATTTTATAATTTAGTTTAACAAAATAAAACAATTATTTCAATTTTGCAATTAATTTATGGGAAAAAAATATTTCTTTGAATTATTATGAGAGATAATGCTACGCAAAAGATAATAAACATTTTTTTCACTCATTGATGATGCTTATTTACACGCACCCTGTTGTTGTTGTTGAAATGCGATTGCTGATACAATTAGGCCATTATAAAATAAGTATATCAAAATCATCGGCAATAAATAGCTTCCACTTCATTCAGTACTTCTTTTATTATCGATAATCAAAGAATTTCATGGAATCATTTCTGATACAGACATATCCATTAAAGAATAATCTAATTTAAAGTGACTAAACTTTAAATAAATCCTTATTTTTTGATTTTTATACTATGATTTAAAAAAAAATCTATGAAAAAATGATTTTAAGATGAAATGTCGTGTGGAGGATGCATATTTATGCTGTTGTGCATATCTTGGCTTTGACGAGGAAAGATTGTTTGGCTTGGCGCTTCGAACACCCTCGGAAGGTATCGGTGGTGATCGACCGAGAAATGAATATTTTTTTTTGGATCCAAATCGAAAAATAGCAAAATATGCTCCCAAACAGTGGAAAATATCGCATGCATGGGTTGGTGAAAATTATAATTCGAAATTTTCAAATGCACACGAACATATCAGTTAAACTTTACAAGTCCATCATTCAGAATACGGAAGAATATGAGATGTAGCGACTGACCTATTTTTCTCATTTTCATTGGGGTTTTACTTTGGATCTTCCAAGACAGAATAACCAGCACTAAAAAGGAGGAGCTGTTACAATTAACTCATATTAGTTGTTATACATTTAACATTATTTTAGATCACTCTTTCAGCGACACTCCCATTTGAAGAAGCCGATTTTTAAACAAAATTTGAAGTAATTTGTAGTTGCATTATCCTTGACCTTATCTTCAGTGGTGCTATCTGTCCTTAAAGTTCACAAATTCCAAAAAAAAAAAATTTTTAGTCGCATTAAACTTGGAAAACATTTAAGCATCTTAGATATCATCCATTTAGTTACTTTTCATCTTTTTAAAAGTTAGGTATGATATCGTGTAATAATAGATGTAAATTAATCAATCGTCATCATAGTGAAAGTAAAGGTCAAATTAATTTTAGAATGCTGTTGTTGAAAGTCGCCCATTTTTGGCTCTTCATCTTCGAGTTCGCATATTTGTGGATAAAGCATATGTAATTGGGTGAGTTTGACATCCATCTTTTATTAAATTACAAATAATTAAAATATTTATTGTTTTTTAACAATGTAATCATGCTTAATATTGATCTAACAGATCATCGGGAAGTAATTTTATTAGGTCATAGACTGTCAATTAAAATATTTATTGTTCTTTTTAACAGTGATCGATATGTAAATGCATTAAGCATCGATATGTAAATGCACATTTTAACAGTGATCGATATGTAAATGCATTAAGCATCGATATGTAAATGCAAATTATCGTAGTCTATGTAAGCAAATAATAACAGATTCATAAAGTTCATAAGATATGAAACAAATTTATGAAATCATTTTGCAAAAAAAAGAACTGACCTATATGATGTCAGATAAATACCATCGGTTTATAGTAACAGAAATACTGAATTAAAAATTCTTTAAGTCTGGAATTTAAAATATTTTTTTGTTAACATTTGCTAGCAAGCATAGATTTACAGATGCACTACAACCCTCAGGTATTATTATTTGCAATTGCGCGAAAATCTCTTAGATCAGTGGTCAGGTTCAAATTCAGTTGCTGAAGAGCGCTGTTGGGAACTCGCCGCATTAGCACTGCATGCTGATGAAAATGGCAATGATCTGTTGTAATTATTTTCATCTAATTTCTGTGCAAAATCTAATCGAAATCAAGCATTTGGTCAAAAAAAATTTTGCCATCAAAGATACTTAAAAGTATTTTTGATCATTAGGGAAATAATTGATAAATATTTTATGCACTAATATTTGATTACATGCATTTACGAATATTTAATTTAGTTACTCCTATTGATTATTGTTTTAAATTTTTCAATTTTTTGCAGTCAATAGCTTTGTATAGTCCAATCGGAACTCTCTCCAGTAGTATTAGTTAATACCAGCTTACTTTTATTTTCAAAAATTTTTGCAGATCTTTCCGAGCTGAGCGGTATTTTCCTCTTTGGGTGGTGAACGTTCATGGTCTCGATTTTGTGCGACGTAATATGCCCGCGGTTCGCGAAGATCTCAGAACATGCTCAAGCAATGATGCAGTAATGGAATATTGTCAACAAGCTTCTCGGTGGGTTTTATTCTTCATTGCATTTTTCCTAAATTATTAGATGTAGATGTTAAGTTGTAAAAAATTCATTACACGATAACAATTCGCCGCATTATAATATACTTAAAGTCACATTATTATCAGTTATCACAATTTGAAATGAGTGATATAACAAATCCTTAATCATTCATGATCGCAATTTAATATGGCAAAAAAAAAAAATGCAATTGCAGACCGCCGTTCGCCTTGAACTGTCACTTGTATGGATTACGAAGGCATAAAATGGATACATTTGATAATGCAGTTATTGGAATTAGTCCAAAGTAATCTTCTTTTTTTGAAATAGATTATTATAGAAATTCTTTCTTTCTGTGTAATATTTCAAATTTTCAAAAAAAAATCAAAACTTCTAAATATCTTCCAGAGGGATCGAAACATCAGATGTAGGCAATGATGGAGAGAGAATTCCGCTCCGTAAACTACAATGGAATCGGATAGCAAAACTGAGCTTTGATAAACGAAAAGTGACAATAACTGGCGTGGATGGCGTGAGCTTATCGTTGTATGCTCAATTTGAGGATAAGGCTCGCTATTTGTTAGAATTTTGCAAAGCTTTCCATCAAGCAACCATGTTTATCAACAATCAATTTGCATCTCGCCAAAACCATTCCAGTTAGTTATATTCCAATTTGAAATTTATTAAATTTTATCCTTCATTCAATCTTATTGGTTTCACTTAATTTTCTTCCGGAATCAGCAAATTTTAAAGTTTTAAAGTTGTTAAATATTGATCAGTGCAGGAATTCAATAAATGCTGAGTTAAAAATGCTATGAAAACAAGATGTACATTTTACATATACTTTTATTCCGTACTTGTATATTCACAGTTAATATCATTTTGCGCCAAAAAAATATGTTCAAATAATTTAACTTAATATCAACTTTAAAAACTCAATGATATATTATTTGGTTTTATTTAGCAAGCATGAATTCGCCGCTCTTCTGCAGTGATGATCGTTGCTTAGATGATGCGCTTTATTCTCGACGTTCGCTTAATTCACGTGCTTCTAGTAATAGCACATCAGGAGTTGTTTCCGATAAATTAGGAAGCGAAGCCGATAAAGGTAATTTTTTTAATAATTTATCATTTGGAAGAAATTATCTTCAATTTCTTGAAATATTACTTAATAATTGCGCTAATTGATTGATGAAATTCCACAAAAACATTTAATAGGAGTAAGTTATGATCATAGTTTAATGAAGAATCAACTAGTTTATTTCGTAGAATGACTGTTCTCGAGCTGGGAGGGAGTAAATGTTGCAGATTGTGAGTGGACTGATACTTGCGGTGTTGCATCAGATTGTTCATGTGAAGAAATACAACCTTTTACGGTAGAAGATCTTACCGGAGAGTTGGAGAAGACATCGATTCATGCACTTCCTGAAGTTGCTGCCAGTGCTGAGGATGAATCAACAAGTACAGAGAGTGACACTCTCGGTAACCATCGTCCCAATACTTCCTCGTAAGCTCTTTTGTAATTTTTATTAGCACTATCTTTCTGGATTTGGTGACAGATATTCTGGTGGATTCATAATTACAACAAACCTGAAGAGTTTTCTAAATAAAAAAAGCATTTTTTGCTTATTTCTTGATTGCTTGAAACAATACATTCCACTGCACATGTCTTATTATAAAGGAGCGCAAACTGGCACTATTGCTTTCATCTTTGCTTATTTCTGTATGTGAAGAATTCTTGCTTTCATTTCAATTATTGACATCTGATAACGATTTAATATTATAATGGAATTATGAAATAAGTTGTTTACAGGCGAAGTAAAGAAGCAAATTCATCAAAAAAGGTTACTGAAGCAACAGATGAAAAGACGATTTCCGCCTCTTCCGATAGCTTTGTTACGAAAAATGCACTTCATGCAGAAGAAGTGAGTTATGTTTCTCTAAAGTTATGTTGACATTTTTTTACGATTTAATATTACAACGGAATTATAAAATAAGTTGTTAGAATTCTTGAAATAGATTAAAATGATTATTCCTCAATATCTGATACGAAATGAATTATTAATTTCTGATTCTTCATTTAGAAACTGATAAGCTGACAAAGGCTGTAATTTCTAAGGAGGAGTTTTTAACAGTTGTGTGATAAAAGTTGCATTAGATTTGACAACTATTAGTATAAAATTCAGATGCAGAATAAAGATGGAACGGAAAATGCCAATAACATCTTAGAACCCATCTTAAAGAAGCGATCATTCACGGAAAGTGACACAAATAATGGTGCAAATAGTATTGTTTTGCCAATGATTCAAGCAAAAGTGAATTCTTGCAGTCAGAAGGTTTGATAAAATTTACAATTTGGTAATATTATTATGGAAACTCCAATCTTGAAGCTTAATAATCTCTTATGTGATGACATATTTTCGTAAAATATTTTTGAAACTTAGTTATTTGGTCGTATTCATTTTTCTTCTTCCTTTCTTAATTAAATTTATTTCATTTTAGGATTATTGCGATGAAACAGAAAGAAGTGAATTAACAATGGATGTGATCTTAAAACAACCTCCACAGTACAATGAAAATCTAGAAGCTTTTCACACACAAAATAAGCTTCAAATTCCATACCATCGACCAAATCCAAATCCAAATATGAAGCCAAGATGGATTACTGTGGCTGGTGTTAGTTCTTCTGGACCTGCTGTTTCATGTCCACTTGAAACATCCACACATCTTACTTGTTCCGAATCGAAACTTCATTATCAAGTATTTAATTTTTGATAATTTTCGAAAAATAGATTAGTTTTACTGAAATAAATTTTGAACATAACTTTAGAAAAACGAGCAATTTTTTACTCATTTCTTCAAAATTTAATTGATAAAATAAGTTTATTGATTTTATTATTGCATAAAACATAATACTGTTACATTTTTTATAATGAATTTATTCTCTGTAGATGTATACGAGATCGGGATCTCCGTTAGCATCAATGCCTACTACTTCATATCAGTTGCCAATAGCAGGATCATCATCGCGTGCTTCACCTTCGTATACACCACCTATTATACGTGCAGGTGCAAGTGGTGGCTTATTTCAAAAACGTCATGAGCAGCGTGTACCGCATGGCATCGCTGTTCGGGGAATTAACCGTGTACAAAGTATGCCAGCACATAACTCACAGCATTATGTTGATGATGTAAGTCTTCCATTATTTTGAATATGTTAGTTAGAGTGGAAGAATTGCCGAATTTTCTACAAATTTTTAAACTAATTATGCATATATGAAAATTTTCCTCAGAAATCCTAAAGTTAAGCCAAAGATTTGTCTCTTCCTTTTTTAAAGCTTATAAAATTGACGTAATTAAAGGATGAGCTGTCAATGCCATCATCAGCTGCAACTTCATCAATTAAGCATTCACGATCGTCGCCGGGAACACGATTTTCTGTTTTTACAAAACAGCCACCTCCTTACGAACACGCCGTTTCGCAGGTTCATTCTTAATTATTTGAATGCCAATTAGAAGTTTGCAAGAACGAACCGATAAATCTAATGTAAAAATCTGATTAAAATTAAGACGTAATTTAGATCTCTCGTCATTAACTTCATTATTCGATTTTTATTTATCTTAACTTTTCAAAAAATTTAAAAAGTTATAAATTTTTATTTATAGCAAGCACGTACACGTTATGCACAGAAGAGTACGGTAATATGCCCATCACATCCAAATAACGCACCGAAAGATGTTTTATCTCAGAGAAATTCATATACCAATGATCATGAAGAAATGACTTTGAATAGTCGTATTCGTCAATATCCAATGATGAGAGCTCTGTGGCAAGAGCATCAGCAAGGTAAGTGAGAATGAAATTTTATAAAATATAATATGACTTCTTAATAAATAATCAGTAGAGTTTTAGATTTTGATAAGATAAAAGAATTTGAAATCGAATTAAAATAGCTTCCGCATAATTGAATTAAACCAGCACTTTGCATAATTTTACGAAATAAATCAGACTTTTCAGGTTCTTGTGCTCAATTAGCAACAAACTCAAATTCGACTTCTTCCATCACTCGTGGTGTACCATCTGCATCTAATCCAATGTTATCCTCACTGAACGCAGTATTGGATGATTCTACAACAAACGATTCACAGCTACAGCCACCATCTTCATGTCAGGAGCTTTCTTCATCTGTGTTGGTTACAGTATCGCCACATTTAACCTCAACCATTTACGATTCTCGACCAACTACAGCATATACATCACGGCCATCTACTACTTGGGCACCAGTTTATCATCGAGAACTTTATGTACCTGATCTATCACCACCATCCTGCTGCTATTATTCACCGTATGCTGCTGGTCGAAATCAGATAAGGTAAATAAATGTCTTCATTTTCCAACACTTTCATCTCATTTTATCGATGACTAATCGTTATCATTCTGAATCATATCAATGAAAGCCATAACTATGCTGGTTCTTTACTGTTTACTAGTGTGGGTAGTTGTTTGGCTCATGTGGCAGGATATTCCAGTTCTAATTCTGGTTAAGCTTACAGGCGGTCCTTTATCGCTGTTTACAACTTACCGTAATACTGATATATCATAAAGGTTTTGTAAATTTTATAACACATTAACTTCGAATTCCTAAAGACTAATATCAGATGAAAATACTTCTGCCTCTTATTTTTTACGGTAATGTTTCTTCTGACAGCACAATAAGTGTTTTGCTCGGTAGAGATCCCTGCACTATCAGTATTCCTGTATTTCTGTGGATTATAAAGAATAGAAAGAAATGATCGTATTGTATCGTTCGATCAACTTGTATTACATTATAAAAGCAAATATAAGAAACAAATGCAAATAAAGAATTGGATTTTGAATCTAAATTTCATTGACTTCGACTTTTTCATGCTAAAAAATTCTACTTACTTTATCGTGGAATGCTTGTTTGGAAAATTTCCCACTTAGGAAACATTGCAGTTGGTGAGGTATTTTAGATTAGGCTCATAGTGACTTCAGCCAAAAGTTCTTAACAAGACTTGCAACTTTGGAATTACGAGCAGACAAAAACACTACTTAGTCACATTGCCTTTTGTAGCCCTTTCGCATAGTTTCAACATTTGCAGAGCAGGACGAGCCGTCCGAGACAATGAGAAGTCGCAAAAAGGTGGATATACTTGTCCGCTGATACCAGTGAGTGAGGAGTGCATGCTTGTCTAAGACAAATCTCGAAATTTCAAGAATTCGATTAAAAAAGACCCTTAAATTTGCATCTATTTCCTCTATTCTATAGCTCTTGCTACTCTACATATATTATTTACATTCAGTTGGATTATGTCACATTCGGTGTTGGATTTGCCACCGCCGCCGCCCTATCCGCCACCGCGATGTCCACCTTCACCTTCGGCAGCAAACAATGCACAAATGGTTGCTTGAAAAATGGTTCCGCAAATGGTTGCTTTACGCAATTTTTTTCATTGTTGATAATTTTTACAAAAAATTACAATTTGTTTCATCGTTAGATCTTCTGAAAGGATGTATGTGTAATTTGTACTTTGAATTTCAACTCCTTATGATCGTCGTTTATTGTTTCTTAATTTAATTGATGTTCAATTTAGGATAAAAAGAAGGAATTATCGGAATAATAAATCAACTTTTCTGCTCATATTTATTCAATGTGACCGGCTTAAACTTAGTTGAATTTCTTAAGAACTTATTAAATCATACTGATTATGGTGCAGATTTTGATTTCCGAACTTTCTTCTTTCATATTTAATATATATTCGACGAGCTGCCTCATTCTGAGACCATTTTTTGCAGTAACAATTTTTTTGCTTCCCTTTTACTGTTGATTTATTGTCTTGTTGTGGAGTAGATCTTTCTTCCGTTTCCATCCCTTCTTTCTAGAATATGTAAATTTATGGAGGAAAATTCATACTGAATCAATGGTTAAGGTTAAGTAAGTTAACCGTTCACTTAATTTTAGACCAATAAAATCGCTGAAGCGATTATACCAGTTTCAAATTAAAACTTTCTTTCGATGCTAACAACCTAGAAATAATATAGTAAGAAGTGCCATATTATTTCTGGGTTCTTAGCCTCGAAAGATCACCGCAATCTTTGATAGCTTGGAATTTTTTTTAAAGGGATGTAAAATAAGTAAGAAAGAGCTAATCATCCCCAAAGTTTAATGTGCCACATGTTTGATGCTGCCATTATTTATGGTCAAATATCATCAATTTCTTTTTTCTCTTTGAATGTACGATTCCATTTCTATTTCAATTTCATTTCTTCCACTTTCCTTCTTTTTCTTCTTACTTTTATCATTCCTCTTCTCTTCCTTTTTCTTTTTTGTTTCAAGCCATCGATTATTTGAATAGATTTTTTAGATGCGTAGAAATTTTAGAATTCTTTAATTTAATGGAATCAGACATGCATTTTATATTCATATTTCGTTAATGTATATTCATTCGATTCATTTTCGTGAATAATTTGTCTGTGATGTTCTCTTTATCAATCAATTTATAGTTGAGTAATAAAATATTGTCGTTTCTGTTACCATGCAAATTAATTGATACATATTTTTTATTTAATTTGGTCACATCGCTGTATTTCTTGGAAAGTTAGTGTATTTTTACGACATTTGCTGAAGACAAACGAAAAAAGGAAAAAGAGAATCATTTTTAGATTAAGAAGCTCAGCTAAAGCTAATTCAATAATGCTAAGGAAAAATTGTAAGTAACTTTGAAGTACCACGGAAATTTTGAATCAAATTCAGCCATCAAACGGAGTTTATTATACTGCGTATTAAAATATCTCATCGAATCAAACGCGTTCATCCATCACGTTTGGTTATCAGCTGACACATTAATTTTTTTTGTTGAATTTAAACTGGAGATTTTGATTCAAATCACTTGGATGGAAAGATTTGAATAAAGCTTTTTAATTGTTTTTCATCAAACTTTTCCTAAGACTTTGAGATTTCTTGGATTGAAATGGCTGAAATAAACAGTGGTGCATTAAGAAGGGAATTATGATAATATTGACTTAATTCTAAAAAAAAATAACTATGAACATCACTATCAAAAAACAAATGGCATTTATTCGATGCATTAGTGCATTAGTTTTTAAGGATTTCAAAGCATTAGAGCTTTGAATTTTAGTCAACATCATTTTTATACTTCCTTCAAATTTTGAAATTTATTTCTTCAACAATTGTTATTTTACTTGATAAATGGAATGAGTAAGTAAATCTCTGTAAATAAATTATTTGCTCTTCACATTGTACCATTGACCTCTCATCTCGAAATTATCAAATTTGTTATCACAACGTAATTATTTGTACTTTAAGTAAGTATTGTTTTGCTAAATACGTGTTTTTTTTTCTTTTTTAAAGCGAAGTTTTATTTTCAAAAAAAAAATGTTTTAAAGAACGTTAATAAAATATTAAATATAATTTTTGATTGTAAATGTTTTATTTGCGTCTACATTGGTGACTTAGAAGAGGAATGAAAAGGTCGCAGTATTGATTTGCTTTAGTATTGACCCCATCTTCTCCTTTTACGTCGTATTTAACGCTACTATTTGTTATTAGACGTACTTAACTTACAATCATATATTGGCGCACTTAATTCATCAATGATAATGAAAATTCATTTTTCAGCTCGATATTTTTAATGTTTGTTTTCCTCAAATCTAACGTAAAATAGGCTATCCACCAGTTTTCTCTTTTCATGTATTGATGACAACGAATTTATCTTATGGTTTTTTTTCTTTTTTATATGATTAATTTGTTTAATATTCCAAAATATTCTGTAAATCTTTGAAAAACAATTTATATCTTTCATTTCTCATTATGCAAAAATTTGATAGAAGAGCAGATGAAAAAAAAAAGTTTGATGGTGCTGATGTTGCATATGTTTTTACAGATGTAGAAAATGTAAGATGCAAAATAATAAAATACAAAGAATGAAAAAAATGAGGAGAGCATGAATTATTAGAAATTCTTGAATAGTTTTTTTTTTATTTTTTTTTTCCTGACGAAAGTTTAAAAAAAAAATTTCTGATTGATTATTAAGTAAGTTTTAAAAAGTTTGACAGTTATGTAAAATTTTTAAACATAAATAATCAAATATGTTGAAGAGAAAATCAGCAAAAAGAAACTGACATATTCAGATATCAATCAGTTATAAACTTAACGGATCTTTTATATATTTTAACATTTGGAAAAAATATTAGTGATTTACTGTAAATGAAGCAATCATTTCAGTAATATGAATCTCTTTTTATAAATGGAAATAATGTTTTTATAGCGAGATTTGTTAGCTTTATAAACTATTTGATGACATATATATTTAACAAGATCCCTAAAATATTGTTAATATGGGAGGGAAAGGAAAGTGAGTTGCTGAGCACTTCATATCTTTTCATAAATTAGCAATTAATTTTTCCCTCATTTCAATGTTTCAAAGTAAATTTATTTTTGTGTATGATACATTTCAATGCTTTTTACTTAATCTCACTGATTTCATAAAAATTGTGAAATCAATGAGATTAAGTAAAAAGCACTGAACTTATATTGTTTATTAATTATTTCTCAGTTCCTTTCTTCAAGGCTTCAAATCTCTTCCGTTTCCATTACCGCACTTGTTGACATTGTTTCTCGTCAATAATTAAAATTTCGTGCAAAACAGTCAAGTTTCTTCGAAGAAAAAAAAATTATTTTTAAGTATGTGTTCAATAGGGAAAATTTTAACAGTAATTTCATTGTAAAAATTATGAGAAATTATCAGTATGGGTGAAAAAAGTTTTAAAAACTAAAAAGGAAAATCTTCTGTATTACGATCAAAGTTTATTGTACACAAAGCATTTTGTTAAATGTTTAGCACTCAAATTTTAACTGAAATACTAAAGAGATGTCTACATTCTTTGTCTAAAAATGCACCCTAAACATGATTATTTATGCAATTTAATACTTTATAACTTTTTTAACATTGAACAAAGTCTTTGGTCATTATTAACATTGATATGATAATTAGGTTTGATATTAAACCAGAGTAAACTGTGCTGATTGACTTAAGTATTAGCAAACGAGGATTAGAAAACAATTTCTGTCCCAATTCTTTTAGTGAAATGTTAAATATGCTTTTAATTTTCAATTTTAGCTTCTTACTGCTGCTAAAATTGTTGTTAAAGTTTAAGAGTTTTAATGATTGATGGTTAAAACCAGCCGAATAATCTAACAGGAGTATTACTTCTCAAAAAGAAAACAAATGAAATCATCTTTTAAATAACAGTTTGGCCGATGAGATTAATGATGAAAAATAAATGAATTTTATTTTTCCAAAAAAACTTTGCAATAATCGTTGCATATTCATAATATTGATGAAGATGGAAAACAGTCCTGAACTATCTGCAACAAAAGGCCCATAATATATGATAAGATTAAGCCAATTTGCAGTTTTCCGTGTAGCAATTATCCTGAACGAAAAAGATGTGCTAAAAGACCAAGGCCAAGAGTAATTCTAAATCGCAGTTGGACACAACCAGTAATTATAAGCCTGTTGAGCTAAACAGTAAGTAGGTCTCTGATAAATAACGATAGAAAGAAAAATTCATGAATCAAAATTCACACTAAACTAATCCATTTGTATTAGCATGAAAAAGAATTTCACAGTTTGGTTGGTCATATGAACATTTCGAAGTTAAAAAAAATTGAAATTGATTTTTTTTTGCTTTAATTTTGCAAAGTTAAATGTAAGTGATAAACGGAGTTTGTTTCTTAATTTGACTTTCGGAAGAAAAACAAATAAATGTAATTTTGTAACAAAGTATTACTCTCTTCCCTTTTTTAAAATGTGGTTGCAATTAACAACGAGACCTTAAATTAATATTTGAATCTCTTCTTTCAATTAACCATCAATTGATGATCCTAATGATCAAATGGGTTGAAGGCTAATTTTTAGTTGAAAGCAATTTGACTAATATTTTTATCTATAATATGATAATAGCAATTTGATCTGAAATAAATATTATGCTGATTGTAACGAAGCGCCAAAAGTTTAATTCCATCTCTTTGCCGGATGCTTATTAAACATTAAACAGGATGATGAGATATTCACCGGTCAATAAAATTTTATTTAACAATTCTTGGAAGAATAAATCTTAACTCAAACATCATAAAATGTACGCTTGTTTAACTTGGAAAATTACTAAATGAAAAATTAACAAGAAAAAAAAAATTTACAGAAATTTATAGAAATATCATTCAAATAGAATCGATAAATAACAGATATTTAATAGAATCAATAAATAAAAGCAGCAATTAAATTTGAATAGGAACTTCATTTGTGCAATATCATTTTACACAAAGAAAACCAAATTTGAAAGGTTGTGCCGCCGAGACTTCCGCTTAATCTTAATATTCTCTGATATGCCAGTTGCTGACATTATCATACGATTGATGAACGGCTGTGAATCTGAAAAAAAAGTCAGTATTAGTTGATTATCAACCGTATGATAATGATGTATGGCTGATCGTTATCTGCAAGTTTGATCTATTATCAGTCATTCGCTATTTCTGCAAAATTTTCCTTCATAAGTTTCACAGTTTTGATTTTAAAATTAAATAACTGTAACTTCTAGAAACTTGTTTCATTTTCAATCAATACCGATTTGTGCACCAACTTTCTTAATAAGCTCGAGATCGAGCATTGCAATTGACCATATAATAGTATGAAATATGATACAAAATCGAATAATATTTAAATTCGTCAGAGTTACTCAGCGCATTAGAATTTTTGAAAAGTTGAACCAGAAAAACATATCCCGATCAGTCATCATTCAAATTTAGTTCTGTTGAAATTTTGACTTATTTATTAGCTTATCTCATATACCAAAAATTAGAATGAAGAGTTTTTTCGGTTTTCTTTAAAGAATTTTTTCCATTTTGTTCTTTAGAGATCATTTTGAAGATCACAGTTTAAAAGATTACAGTTTCAGAATAATTAATTTTTCTCCAGAAGTAAGAAATAAGTTCAAAGCCTTTTATTTTTCTTATTGAGGCTTCTAACTCTTTGCACAAGTTAGAAGTCTCAGTAAATCATAATTCTCTTCTGCAGATTAAATGGCAGAACTGTTTGTCCAGTAATCCTACAAATAAAAGATCAAAAGGTTACCAAATGTGAAAGCATCACGTGATATTGTTTCGACTACCTCAGATTTTGTACTTTTGAAATCCTTTTGGATTTGATTTTTCTTTTTTTTCATCTCGATTATTTATTTTAATAGATTAGAATTAAGAAATGTTTTTTTTTTTTTTGGAATATCTGCCACATTTACAGTTTATCCGAATTTAATTTATACATTTTTGATTTGGAATTTTAGCTGTTTCTTGTTAAACATTCCAGAAATTCATTTCAAAAGGTTTCTCAATCATCGCTTTGTTTTCAGTTATATTCTAAAATTTTTAAAAAGCAACTGTGCTCTTTTTTCGTGTATTCACCAAGAACTCTGTTTTTTGTTCTTTACTTTTTTGTTTCACGAAACTAATTAAATGTTTTTGAAATGCAAAGAGTCTGGAGACAAATGATTTTGAATTTCTTGCAATTGCTAACAGTTGGTGTTGATGAATCGTCTTTAGACGCAGCACAGTGTATTCCTTGTTCTTCCAGTATAACTTGTGATAAATAATCCTTTATTATATCATTTTTATTTCTTAAGTCATAGTTGTATGATTCCTTCACCGCTTCTTAATTTTTGCCTTATCCAAAAATATCTTATTTTTAATTTTCGTTTCATATAATTAAACTGCAATCATGAAAAGTTTAGTCCAAAGAATGGCCTTCGAGAAGTTTTGATTTTTTTTTTTGAAAATTGATTTTTTTCTTTTGGATTTCTTAACATCAACGTGTCATCTATTAAAAGCTAATGTCTCATGGATATTATTTTAAACTGAGCTACTAAGACGAAATATTGGT